>JASSUY010008682.1:0-12994 GCA_032466535.1 Forpus xanthops
GAAGGCTGCGTGGAGACCTCAGAGCAGCCTTCCAGTATCTGAAGGGGGCCTATAGGGATGTTGGGGAGGGACTCTTCGTGAGGGACTGTAGTGAAAGGACAAGGGGTAATGGGTTCAAACTGAAAGAGGGGAAGTTCAGATTGGATCTGAGGAAGAAGTTCTTTCCTGTAAGGGTGATGAGGCACTGGAATGGTTTGCCCAGGGAAGTTGTGAATGTTCCATTGCTGGAGGTGTTCAAGGCTGGGTTGGACAGAGCCTTGGATGCCATGGTTTAGTGTGAGGTGTCCCTGCCTATGGCAAGGGGGTTGGAACTGGATGATCTTAATGTCCTTTCCAACCCTAACTATTCTATGATTCTATGATCTACCCAAAACCCAACAACTAAGCATAGCCTACTGTACAGATTCTCTCCTAGCATGGTAGGCACCATTCATTGTGTTCTACCTGTAGTTAGTTACCTCTGGGATCCAAGTCAGTAGTCTTGCAGATGTATCTGGGTTTCAGAGCTCTTCGTCTATTTTCTGCTTCCTTATTCCTTGTATGCTTTCATATCTAAGCAATCAATGTGGATAGACTGGAGTGGCAATGCTTATTCAGCTGGCTTGGCTCCACTCCCATTTCTCCTTTATCTGAGCTATTTTACACTGCATGGGGGTGTTCTTTTATGAACCGAGTCCCAGGTGGACTGTAGGTCAGGGTTGGATGGATGCATATATGAAGTCAGTGTTTCTGCCAACTTGTTTAGTATGGCAATACTCTTGGACATTATGCAGCATACCTTCAATATGAGTCTTGTGGGTTTTGAACAAATGGTTTTAATTCAAATAGTATATATAGGACTTTTGGGATTGGGTAATCTGAATATTGCTGGGGAGAATTTGGGCAAAAAAAGTCATATTTTCCTACTGATTATATTTTTACTTAGAAACACTGCAGCTCTGACATTCAAGGGAGCATGCTAACTTCAGCTTTGCACCTGACAGGTAAAGTTGATGCTTAGGTGTTAAACTGCTTGGATGTTCAGTAAGACCTTTCTTTTTCACTCTGTGATCTTTGAACAGTTAAGTTTTGTAGAATATTTGAAATATGTACTTAGAATGAAGGGTTTTTCTTAATACAGTGTTTAGGAGAAGAATTGGATGCACATAAAAAAGATCAAATTTAAGGACTGACTAACGAGTACTCTGTTGTAACTTAAACTATGGTGTGAAGTGTTTTCATTGTTTTCCCTTACAATTAGGACATCCTATATGAACTAGTTGATTTCTTACACTAAGTAAGGGTACCTTGAATCCGTGCATAGTTTAAAACTATGAATTTTTGCCCTGAAAGGGGAATCGTATTTCTTTTGACATTTTGTATTGATACAGAAGCTTAAATAATAGTCTGTAATAATTGGGTTTACAGTGTGTTGTTCTGTTTAGCCTGTTTCCAGAGTTAGGAATAATTCTGTGAGTGCTTCTTCCAGGGTAGTCAGAATGAGAAGAGTTCATCACCTTTTTCTGTTGTCTCTTGAACACTGTATCAGGGATTTCATTTCAGCCATCAGATCAGGCTGTCAGTCTTGGGAACTTAAGGCAGAAGCATATTGAGCTTATGTTCCTTGAAGATGGATGTCGTCAGCAGGAATGAGAGAGCAGGGCTGACTACCACCATGGACTGCCCCAAGGCTTGGATAGGCACACAATTGATGCTCATGTTCTCTCCCTACTCAGTTTTTTGGCTAATGCAGTGTTCTAAAGTCATACGAAGTTTACGGTGCAGAGTTTGTGGATCAGGTGGGGTTTCCCCTCCTCAGCAGTTTTGGGTTAGGGTTTTATTTGTAGTCATAAATCTGCTTAGCATTCACATTATTTCACCATGTTTGAATTGAACCTTTTTTGATAGAAGTTTTGTATGTAACCTTCAAGTTCTTGTATTTGTGTAATTAAAATCTCCTCAAGCTTTTTTGACACCTATTACTGTTCACTTTCAGTTTAATTTGCACTTCTTTTCAAAGCAACCCTGAAACCTGTACGTGCTCCGAAGTATTGCACGATTCGTCTGCAGTCCCGGCTCCTCATACACAGCAATGCAAGGTGTGTTATTATCATCACTCAGAAAAGAGGTATCATGGTAACATAGTCTAATAAAAGCATCTGCTTAATCCTAGTCCTGGTCAGAAAAGCAAACTGAATTATATAGATTGCAGGAGGAAGTATTACAATGGTAAGCAGAAAAATATAGTGCCATATGTGGATTTTGGGTTTCCTATCTCAAAAGCATTATGGCAGAACTGCAAGAAGTATAAAAGAGACAAACATGATCAAAGGTCTGCAATGGCTTCTGTGGAAGGGATTATTCTTTGTACACTTCTATCTGGGAGGTGATGATTGAGGGGAAGTATGAGATATACATAGTATAAAGTCATGAGTGGCTCATTCAGGGTGAACAGGAAACAGTATTGCTGTTTGCTCTATCTTCTAATGCAAGATCTGTATTAAAAGACCTAAAGAAAACTTTCAGCTGACATCTTTAAAACTGACAAAAGTGATGCTGTAGGGTTAAGCTGTGAACTGTGTCGTAGGGCCCTTGCTTTACTTGAATTAGAAAAGAGACTGGGCAAATTAATGGAGGAAAACTCCATTGAGAACTGTTATGTTCAAAAGATCCATTCTGGCTCTAAGTCTGGCTGTGAATTTCTAGATGCTGACAAAAGTGTGCTGTATACCTGACTTGTAGGGCTGCTTCCGTTGCAGGTTGTCTTAGGTTGTTGGGGCAGGGAGACTTCTAGTTGGAGCTAAGTTCTGCTTTATATACTGAAACTGCATGCATGGGAAGCTTTTTGTATTGTAAGTTTGTAGTCATCAGCTGTAGAACTTTGTCTTACCACCCCTACTTTTTGTATGAGAAACCAGATTGTTCTTTATGACTTAAACAGATTGGCTTGTTTTCTGAAGCAGCAGTTATTGCTTTGAGAAATTAGAAACTTAAAAAGGCACTGTATTAGCTTTGAGTTATGAGGTTAATTTTTAGTCTCTGTTTATTTGGTTGGATTGAAATATGTTGGTAACAGTACATAGGTTAATAAGCAGTAATTTTGAGAATTCGGAAACAAATTTGGGCATAAAGTTCTTATTTAAGTTCTTATTTAAGTTCTTGGGTTTAGTTTTATGGATTACAAAATAGATAGTATTCAATACCAAGCTCTGTTTCAGCCCTCAAACTCATGTAGGGTTTACTTGTGTAGGTGTAAATGTCTAATTGTACCTGACTTAGGAAATGTCCTTGATTAAGGAAGGTAGTGGGTTTGCATGGGGCTGTTTTGGTAGTGGGGAGGTTCCTGAGGTGGCTTCTCTGAGAAGCTGCTCCTGTTGAGCTGGGTGAGGGGAGCAATAAAGCAGCTTTGGTGGGCACATGGGTTCAGCTATGGTAAACCCAGCACAGTCCTTTCTGGCACCCAACATGGAGGGAGGCACTATCCAATACATCCTTATTAACCCCCCACACACACACTTCCCAACCTTCAATACAGTCAACTGATAGAGATTGGGTGGTTTCTATCTCCTCCTTTCTCTTAGCTTTTATTGCTGAGCAGACATCACGTTGTTGGAGAGAGGCCGTGAGGATGCTCCAGGGCTGGAGCACCTCCTGTATGGAGAGAGACTGAGAACACTGGGGCTGTTCAGCCTGAGAAGGGAGGCTGCACAGAGCAACTTCCAGTGTCTGAAGGGGGCTACAAGGATGCTGAAGAGAGACACTCCATCAGGGAGTGTAAGCGATAGGACAAGGGGTGATGGGTTCAAACTGAAACAGGGGAAGTTCAGGTTGGATATAAGGAAGAAGCTCTTCCCTGTGAGGGTGCTGAGGCGCTGGCACAGGGTGCCCAGAGAAGCTGTGGCTGCCCCATCCCTGGCAGTGCTCAAGGCCAGGTTGGATGGGGCTTGGAGCAACCTGGTCTATTGGAAGGTGTCCCTGCCCATGGCAGGGGGTTGGAAATGGATGGGCTTTAAGGTGCTTTCCAACCCAAGCCAGTCTGGGATTATATGTGGTAAGGACTATCCCTTTGGTCAGTTTGGGTCAACTGTCCTGGCTGTGTCCCTCACCACAACCTTGCTCACCCGCAGCCTAGGTGAGCTGTGAGATACACAACAGGGTTTGAGCTGTCAACCAGTGACTAGTTTCTCCAGTGCTGGAATATTGGCTCCACACTCCTCATCATTCCTGCTGCTTTCTGAGTATATTTTCCATTTCCATAGTTTTTGAGATTTAGGACCTGAGCTGAGGCAGATGAGCTGTGGGTTTATGCATTGGCATAGCGGTGTTACCTCTTTCATTTTCTTCCTTCTTTTCCTTACATTTCACTTTGGTGTTTTGCTGTCATTGAGCTGTCATTTGTGTGAAGTTCTTTCCTAACCTGGGATGATTAGTTCATATCTGAGGTTAGTACTTTTTCCCCATCATGTGAATTGCTTTAAATTTCAGGTACAATCCTTCTCTCTCCGTTTACACATATTCCCAACCTATGAACAAGTTTCAGAGCTCTCAATATTTAGCACAGATCCACAGGATTTATATTATATTAAAGCTCTTTCCACTCAGTCATTATTATAATTGGACAATTTTCACACTTAATAGAGAAAAGATATTTGGAAGGTGATTGGGGATGGGTAAAGGGATGATTGCGCTCCTTTTTAATTAGAGTTTTAACCCATATCATCAGCTTCAGAAATCACATTACTTCTGTTACACCCCTTTCCTTCAAACACTCTTAGCGTTTGCTGCCTTTCTCCTGCGTTTTAAGTAATGCAGCAAAAGTAGTTAATCTTCTGAATTGGTAGCAGGCTCTGGTGTGAAGAAAATTAAAGGAATTGAATTCTTGATCTTTCATCATCCATCCTCCGCTGTTCTTATCAGTAACTGGTAAATCTCACCTCCCACGCTGTTTTCCCATCCTCACACCTTAAGCACATTTCACTTTATTTAGTTCTCCTCTAATCGGATAGTGATTTTAAAATATTCCTATATAAAATAAACATAAATACATATGTGACATTATATTGGAAATCTCAATGTCTTTGTGATCTCCTAAGTGTTCTTCATACTGGAAGAAATGTGTGTGGTGCCAGGAATCGTAGAATCAACTGGGTTGGAAAAGACCTTTAAGATCCTATAAAGTCCAACCCTTACCTCAGCACTGCCAAGGTGCATGCTTTGCTTTCTGCTTGGTCCATGCTTTGCTTTCTGCTTGGTCCATGCTTTGCTTTCTGCTTGGTCCATGCTTTCTTCATTTCACTAAGGCAGAAAGGACATGTTCAAGGGTCAATGACTCCTTTTTCTACTGCACAGAGACAAAATTATTCTGTAAAAGGTCCAGCTCATTTCTTCCTCTATTTTGTGAAGTGTTTTCTTGCTCTGTAACAAGTAGTGGAGCAGGATTTGTATTCACTGCACGTAGCTATCTTTAGGGCTCACATCTGGATGGCACTACAGGAGCATATTGCTGAAAGCAAACAAACTGGTTTTGATGGTAACAATGGAGACTGAGAAAATGCTGGATGCCTGAATAAGATTCCATTAAAAAGGGGGCAGTGCGAGGGATGTCCAATGCAGTCCTTTTAATGCATAACTCTCCAGAGAGTGAAGTGGGTATTATGCCTGCTGCCCTTCTTATTAAAGACTGGTATAAAAGATGCTTGATGGGCGAATGGTATCTCCATAACAGATGCTGTATTAGTCATGAATCCGTTTCTAATTATATCTTAATGATCTCAGCCACAAATAGGAAAACAAATATCTTTGTCTCCCTGAGTGCTTACCTTAGTGGCTGCAGGATTGGCAAGGTTTAGATTTTCCATCTCCTCTCGCTAAACCCAGGGGACTTCATTGTGAGAAATGAGACTTGTTTATGATGGTGAATTAAATTGCTGTAAAAGGTTATTTCAACAGACAGTTGGGAAATCATAATAAAATAATTTAGTAAAAATGGGAGCTAGAGTATGCTTAATGAAACATGATTAGATTTAATTTTCTTGCTATTTCAATCATTAAAGGTACATTATCCTTTCTCAGACCTCATTTGGGCTCTTTGCCATGGACCCACTCTTAGTAACAGCCTGGAACTTGCATGTTCCATTAGGATATGAAAATAGCTAATAATACCATACTCTCCTCTCCCTGGCTCTTGTAACGTTTCTGTTACCAGCTTTTCAGCTATGTTTTAGCTGTTTTCTTCTTTCATCCTTTTTTCCCCTCTCGCATCCATTGTACACGTTTTCCAGTATGAATAATGATTGAGGGAGGATAGATCGAATGAAGAAAAATACTTTATAGCTGTAAAATGGCTTATTATAAGTAATTAAAAAATTAACTCCTTTATTAATAGGACCTGGTGTTCTAACAAAGTATTTTAATCAGCTCACAGGAAACATGTTTTGTGCTGTCTTAATCCAGTGGTCAAGTTATTTGAGGGTTTTAGGTTTAGCGTTTTGGTTCTTTTTTTCCTTTTACAGTGCAATCACACATTGTGTGACATTGTATACGGGCTAAAACGTCTTTCTGGCCTCCAGTGACAATAAATGCAGTTCTTGATGGCATTTTATGCCTCTCAGCATCAAAATGCTACTTTGATCTAACAGTATCCATTTCCTTTTCAGACTCTGAGTACATATGAGTCTGAAACTTTGGTGATCGACAGCTTGGGTAGAGCAGTAGAACCTTGCTGGTAGCATCTGGTCACGGCTCCATGGGTTTCTGGCCTCGAGTGTGGTGTTTGAGGGATGAGGTGTTTGGGTTATTTCACTGTTTCATGATGTTATTCCTTTTTCTATGTAGGTTCCACTGAGAGCCTTTCTGTGCTCAGGGTGGAATTTCTGTAGGAAGTGGCATTGGAGGCAGTGGAGAAAGGTAGACCTCAGTTTAGCTAGTAGCCTGTGAGTCAGGAGTGCTTTAGGGGCCAAGTGCAGATCCCACATTCAGAATCACCTAGAAGGAAAGGCTGATGGTGGGTTTCTGAAGCTCAAAATCACTATTCTGACTGCTAAGTAAAATGTTTTGCTGTCCATCTCTCATTGTCTCCTCCTGAAGTTGCTTCTGTTTGTATATATTAAATTTTCCTTGTTGCAAAGGCTTCTGATGATCTGGACTTCCAATTAACATGAGGAGAAATAAAGGAACTCCAGTCCTCTACACTTGGTGTAAGATAGTGTAGAGTACAGATAGTGTGAGAATGTAGGGAGAGTGTCCTGCACTCACTGGGAACACTCTTGAAATCTTCAGTGTTTGAGGAAATGGAAAATGTAGCTCTTTCTTGAAACAAGGTGAAGTTCCAAGTGGTTCATTATTCAGTGTTGCTAGCATAGACTCATTTAAATTTTGTATGTCATAGGTAAAATAGTTTACAAGTAAATGTGTGTGTATATTTGTGTGTACATATATATTTTAATGTATCCTGTCCTCCTTTTAAAGCAAGAGATATAAATTCTCATACAGGCATTTAGTATCTGTTTAGTACTGAAATGAGCTACGTGGCAGGGGAGGAGATGGTCAGCCTTTTGGGGGTTGGAAGGAGCAGTGTTCCCAGTGCCTTTATAGAGTATCTCCTTATGTTTCCAGGCAATAACTTCTTTAACAGTGATGGAGAGCACAAAGACTTTCACTGAACCTGTGCTCAGAAGAAAGCACATATTGATGACTGGACTATAGCTCTATCATTAACTAGAATATATTTTTATAGCCTATACCAATTTTCAAACCTGTATTCCTGAAGTTCATTTCTTGAACCAATATGTAGGCACTAAAATAGAAATGAGTTTGAGGGGAGAGGTAGGGTAAGGCTATGAAGAAAACTGTAATAAATTGTTTGGAGATTACCCTGAAAGATGTGCCAATTAAAAATATATACTATTGATTTATAGAACAAACTTCAAACTTCACAGATGTAATTTGCTTCTAAACCCTATTCCTATATTTCACAAAGATATTGTAGTATACCTAAACCACTTTTCATTTCCTGCATTTTTAGTATTTAATAATGTGATTATTTTAAAGGTTTGCTGCTATTCACAGTCCTTAACTTAGTGATTGGAAAAAACCCAACCTCACAAACGACAAACCCAACGTGTACGTGAGAGTCTACTATCTATTGTACTTCTTTTCAGTGTTCAGCAGTTCAAAACCAGTCAGTAGTGCTAAAATGGAGGAGATGCACAACGCTGTAACCTTCTGCAATGTCAGAAAGTAGAGGGGAGGCTTTTGATGCCCAGAGAAGCTGTGGCTGCCCCATCCCTGGCAGTGTTCAAGGCCAGGTTGGGAAGGGGCTTGGAGCAACCTGCTCCAGTGGAAGGTGTCCCTGCTCATGGCAGGACATTGGAACTGGGTGAGCTTTAAGTTCCCTGCCAACCCAAACTGTTCTGTGATTCTATGATTTGAAAGGGAGTTGTAATTTAAGTGTCAGTCCAATAGTGCTTTATCTTGGCTTGACCATGAATATTAAGCAAAGATCATGTAGACTAAAATCCCCCTATAGTATTTCTTTAATATTATAGCAACCAACTTTATCCTTGTTGGTTAATGTTTACTGAATATAACCCAAAAACCCACTGTGTTGGTAAGTAATTTAACAAACTGTAATTTGCACAGTGTTTTATTAGGTAGAGCTTTCACTTACAGCAATCGGTTCATAATTTCTTTGCCTTGTCTGCCTAGTGTCACAGTAGGAATACAGGTTCTATTCTGAACCCTTCAAACCTTTTCCAGTTAAAAATGTTAATGTGATCCTTTGGGTAAGTAATGAATCTATGTTTTTCAATTAAAAATGTCACCAGAAAATTCCCCAAACTCATCTAGACCTTTTTCCTTGAGGTGACAAAGTGCCATTTACATCAAGGCAAAATCCGTGTGGAAAAAGATGTCAGTTTATTGGTACCTGTCATTCTGAAGCCATTCAAGAACTAGCTTTTCATTAATGCTGAAAACAAGTCTAAGAAGTGAATATTTTGGGATGGAAATTTCTTGGTGTAATGGTTTATTGCAGCTTCCAAGTGACTTTGCAGTTCAAATGCTTCACTGATACTTGAGACTCACCAAACAGTCTCCAGATTTATGTGGTTACTGCCATGGTGATATCAGTTACTCCTAAAGCTTCATTGCTTTAGAACATACCAGCATGAATGCTTCCAGGGTGCCTGGATCTTCCTTGGTATGAGGAAGTTTAATTCTCCAGACTCAGAAATCTACACCTTGAAGATTGTCTCCCTCTAACTCTGAACAGATTTGAGTAGCCTATAAGGATGCTGGAGAAGGGCTCTTCATTAGGGACTGTAGCAATAGGACAAGGGTGATGGGTTCAAACTGAAACAGGGAACATTCTTTAGAATGAAAAGAGGTAACACTCTTTAGAGAGCTGTTTGTTTTAAATGTCACCTTTTCTCCTTGTGCCTTGCGAGATTCTGACCATCAATGCAGATAAAATGACATGGTTGTCTCCAAGATAAGGAAGTTTGGGCAGTGCAAAGGATGTAACAAATGACTTCCAGAATAAAAAGATTAGATTTTCAGAGGCCTAACAGTCTAAAGTTTAGCATGGTAACAGAATGCATTTGTACACTGATATTGGGATATATTGAGATATATATATATCTCCTTAGATTTAATTAAAGTGTCTCTGTAAATGTAGCATTTTGTATGATTTCTTCTGGATTCTTAGATACAGGAGTAGGAGGTAGTATGTGAAGTCTCCCAAATTGGTAGCCTCTTACCACAATTGCTATCTCTTTTGTTATCTAAAATGTAATTAAAATCCTGTAGTTTGCCTACGCTGTTCTAATTTCTAATCCACTTAAAGGAAGAGAAACGGTAGCTTTAGCCATAGTATCTTGCCAAGATTCGTACTCCCACTTCCCTATTTCACAACCTTTTACCTAACTGGCCTTTTAGAACACTTCAACTGATTTCTTTTGTTAATGTTACAGCCCTTCAAAATTAGAATGAAAAGTTTAATGGCCTAACTACAATGTAGTCCTATTTGAAAAGCCTGATTTATCTTCCACACGTCCTTTTTTTTTATCCTAGTATTTCCTTGCTATGCCCTTGGTATTTCTTAGCTGTCCTTTTTAAGCACTGAAGCAATTAGTTTTGAGAAGGTTGATTCTTCAGGGTCCAATGCTTTGCTGCCTTTCATTCACCAAAGCTCTACATTTTAATGAAGTTGTTTCATCTGTGTTGCCAAACACTAGATTTTTGCTGCTTCAATTCTAATTATCTCTGCTGGCAAAGGCTATGTTTTATTAAAGCTGTCAAGTGCACTGTTCATTAAGTGTCTGCAGTCTGTGGTGCTGTGCACACAAATTGGGTCCACTTTGCTTCTCAATAGGTTATGAAGAAGTTAAATATTTTTATCTAAACCTCTAAAATCAATCCTAAGAGCAATGAGTGATGGCTTATCTAAGTAAAACATACCTGTAGGTTCTTGAAACCTAGTATCTTATCAAAACCCATCTACGATATGTGTTAAAACTCAACCAGTACAGCCGAGTATGCCATTTGTAAGATTACTTTATTCACTAAGAGAACATTTTCCTTTCCCAAAGCATTGACATTCCCATCTTGAATTCTAGTCTAAGTGTGTTCAGGGGAAGGTAAGTTTTGTTACGTGTGCTTTGATATAAACAAAAGCATCAGTGCTAGTCTTTCACTCGACAGTTGTATAAACTATGTCTATTAAAAGTAAAGATGGCTTCATTTTAATGCCATTAACCTGCTGAATGCAAAGGATCAGTATTGTAAACTACCAGCTTCTCTTGTAATTGTGTATCTCCAAAGGGAATTTTACTAGAAAATATTGAAATATATGGGGCAGTAATGGCAATACTGTACTTGCAAGGACAGTACATGAGTCAGCTCTCATTTTGGCGCTTGTGAAACTTCTTTGCTTTTATGAATTGTATATTCTCAGTGAATGTGTCATTATCTTCAGTAACACAATCATTCTTACTATTTCTCTATTGTTTTCTGGGCGTTCTTTAGGAGAGTGAATGAGATGATAGACTACCAGATAAACACGTTGAGCTCATGAAAAACTGTGATTCTTACCCTTCACCTATGTGTAGGAAATAACTTCAAATTCATTTCTAGTACCGTGGCTTTATGGTATCTCTTTTCCATATCAGTTGCAGAATGTAGTGTCTATACTTTCCCACATTGCTTTTCAATTTATCAGGCTGTGTATGAAACCTTCAGAGGAACAGATATTTATTGTGCTCTTTATAGATATCAAAAATGACATCTCAAAGTTCTATGTAAAGTAAATAGAACTTTGGGCCTCTTGGAGATATACATAGATAGATAGATATATAATATGCTTGGGGTTTTGGTAGGAAGCTATGGTCCTCCAAAGGCTGTGAACCACTGTTTTTTGTCTCTTCTCATCATGATCCAATATAAAGTGCTCTAGTGCAAAGAAAATGAATACAGAGTGAAGTTGAATAGAGGCTTCCAAGATATTTGGCTGGTTTTCTAGCACTATAAATGTTGACCTTTAAGGAACTGAAAAAGTATTCCTTATGTATTACTGGGTTTGGAAGTGAATAGTCTTCTGTTCACCTTGCAAAAGGAAAACTAGATTATTTTTATTCTGATTTTTGTTGTGTTTTTACAGGAACACCAACACAGTATCCTTGGTAATACAATGCAAACTGTAATTGCCTTGTTGAATAACATGGTTGCTAACAAAAGCACAAACATGATGTTACTCTTTGAACAAGGTATGTTCTCTTTATCTTTAGTTATTCTCTTTACTACAGGTGTTCCCTAGTCTTCTGTAATGTCTGGCACTGTGTGAAACTGGAATGTATTTATATGCTGTACTGGTTGTTAAGTAATTGCATTGTAGTGAGCCAGTACTCCTCATCACTTCGTCTACCTCCTTTACTGATTTGCTTATAGACTTAACTTTTAGAAACCTTTTCCTCCAAGGAGATGTGGTTACGAAAGAGTCATAGCATTATGGCCATGAAGAATGACTTTGGAAAGGAGTGGGCTAGAGCTCTGACCATAGCAGTGCACAGGGAGAGGGCCTCTGCACCTTCTTCCTGTTCTCACTGCTCACATCTGTGAAAGAATAAATTGTACAATATTGCTGCTCTTCTGAAAAGCCGAGCTCCTCTTCCAGTGCAGTGATGTAGACTAGCAGGGTGGAGCCCAGCTGAATGTGAAGTCTTAGCCTGCAAACCATTCCACGTCTTCATTTCACTGTGTTTTGTTATTGAAAATTCATTTATTGATTCGGGTTTACAAAATAAGAAGTTTCTGCTGCTGAAATCTGTGTAAATTCAGCACCTTGTTTAGAAATAGACACATTGAGAGAACTCCTTTTGTTTATTGTTAATGACTGGCATCCAGCAATACGGATCTACACTACTGTTCACATCATTTGTCATAAATCAAAGACCTAGACTACTGGCGTAACAATATATAGCATACTGCAGAAGGAAAAGGAAGACTTATGCATGGGAGGCAGTGAAGAGACTGCTTTCTCTTGTGTGTACAAGAGATGAGGGTTGACCTTTTAAAAGCTTCTAGATAACGATTGGGTGGGGTGTGAAGGGAAATTTCATGGAAGTGGAGCTTTTCTGTAGTCATTGCATCAGAGAAGTAGCCAGATGAGGCATAGTATGGCTAATGGTTTAAGTATAAAAGCAGATGGTGATAAACAAACTTGAAGACTCTGTTTTAGGTATGAGATACACATACCAGCATAAAACTCCACCAAGATTGGTGGTGATGGCCGTGCCCTTCTTTTCATAATTACCTTAGCAGTTAAGGCACTCACCCAGAAAGTGAGAAAGTTGAATTCCTGGTCCTTTTCACTCTGAAGGGATTGAATGGACAGTGCTATCGTTTAGGAGATGAACTGGAACACAGTGTAGCTAATAACATATTCCTCTCCTTTGTTTCAAACAGATCCATTCTGAAGCTAGTGGTGTGAGAATAAGGCCAAAAGAGAGGGAAATAAGTC
>JASSUY010008682.1:13094-24581 GCA_032466535.1 Forpus xanthops
GAGGGAAATAAGTCTGAATTGGAGAGGGATGGTTCACAGGATTCTGATTCTTTGGTTATTTATCAGCAAACTGCCTGTTACACTTAGAACTCCTTGGGGTTTAGATGTTTGTGCTGCTTCCATCACACTAGTTTCCAAATGAAGAAAGTGGGATAGAAACACTGTTGAAGTCTTTTCCCTTGTGCTATTTTATGTATTACTCCAGTGATGCTGTCAGACTATTAGTGATTCGGTAACCCCCTTGGGCTCACAGAACTTGAGCATCCTGACTAGGAAAAACAGCACAGCAGCCAAAAACAAATCTCAAGTAAGATTCTCATCCCTTTTCCCCATTGGCTAATCTTTAGAGTCCTGGAAACTTGGATTTTGGCCAGTGCTTTATTGATTAAGGGACCAAGTGTCAAGTCAAGAACTTCTGGAATTTGGCTTGCAAGAATTGTTATGAAGGTATTGGCCTTGTAGTTGTAGGCTTCAAGCTTTTCTTTGGATGAAAAAGGGGGAGAAGTTATCCCATACAAACTAGAGGGCATTTTATCCTTTCCATTGCCAATATAAATCTATGGCCCTCACTACAGGATTAAACTTCTGCCACTGTCTTTGATACTCAGCTTGTCCTTTTTGAATACTTTTTGTGTGTTTGAGAAGAACGTGACCTGGTAAAGCAGAAACTAAGCTCCATCTTGCAGAAAAGGGTCCTGGAGTCCAAATAGAAAAGTTGAGCATAAGGCAGCAGTGTGCCCTTGCAGGAATAAAGGCAGAGGACTGCGATAAGAAAGAGTAACTGGAACATGGAGAAAAGTGGTTATTCTTTTGTATTTAGTGCTTGTGAGATTTAATCTAGAATAGCGACTAGTTCCGAGCTCCAAACTTTAGCAGACACTGACAGAAGCAAGTCCAGAGGAGGGCAGCCAAGATGTTTAGGAGAGTGAACCACATGATGCATGTATTTTCAGCCTCTGTCTATACTATTACATTACTTTATCCCTTCCCAGGTACACAGCTTTGTGTTTGCCTTTGTCAGACTCAGAGGTTTGTGGCAGCCCATTTTTTAGCTCTCCTGCTTCTTGAGCTCTTCCTGAACGTTAGCTCAGCCCTTCATCACATCAACTGCTTGCCTCATTTCAATGTCACCTGGAAACTTGCTGAAGGTGCATCTTACTCCATCCTATTAACAGTGTCCATGCTGTTAATGAAGGCATTCAACATTCATGAGCCATTCTGCTGTCTTCAAAAAGAAAAGGCTGAAGGCAGAGTATTATGTGTCATCAATTTCCCCATTACAGTGTGATAATTCATGTATATATGGAGCTTGAAAAATTAAAAACCTGAACTAAACATCATAAGGAGCACCTTATGATGCAAAACATCATAAGGAGCCCAGGTTAGGGGGTCAGTGCTGTCAAGGTTTTTTGTTTCCAAGAGTCCAGATGTTAGCAGTGGTGATTTCTTTCCCCCTCTTCAGTTGCCAAGAAACACTGTTTTTGCAGGCAGAGACATTGTCACTGTTTGATTTTGTGCCTGTTTGTTAGCCTTCAGAGCAATCTCTTGCTCAGAGAAGTCATATTAGGTTGCATATATATTTAATGGGTTGCAGCTCATGTGTTGAACTTTCCCCTTTCTCAAGGAAATCTTGCATGGTGGCACTCGCTTCATTACTACTTCTGTGATTTCATATTAACAACAATTACAGGGTCCTGCATTTCAGCAGCTTGCATACAGAGTGGATTGCCCAGCATTAGTTTCTCTGTCCCCTGAACTATTTCATTTTGTGTGAAAATACATCAGATGTAATGATCACCACTTGTGATGTTTAAAGGTGAAAGAGAGAATAACATATGCAACTAAAGTTGCAGAGGGAGTTTGAAAGAGCCTATGCTTGTGTTATCAGCTATTAAACGTTTCTTCTGTTAACATTAATGACAATATCCACTTAACAGTCAGAAGGGAGTGATATGATTCAGTAAGGAGACTGGGATTAAGGTGGGGTCTCTTATGAATAGTTGAGATGAGATGCTAAAAATCCAAGACAACAGGGGTCATTTTTAGCACGGTTCTCTAAAAGCATGGGACTTAACCTCTTTCCCTCTGTCTTGGCTTCTCCCTGCAAGTCTCTTTACTCCTTTTCCATGTCTTTTGGAATCATTGGACGATTTTAATTTGAGAGAGCATAGAGGTCCAAATATACAACGTATTTATTCACTCTATAGTAACTAGTATCTGAGGAAAGTAGACAAACCTATGGTAATGCCATAGCCTAGGGAGATGCAATAATACTGTCTTATCAATTAGATATTCCAGCAAACACTAGTACAATACATGATGTGCACCAAATACACATATGTATGTACTTGTACACTTACAGAAAGGGAGGAATTTTGATATCTAAATTTTCCAAAATATAGAATTTTAGAAAACGTTACATTTGCAACCCATTATCTTGGACCATCCCAATGGAAATTAGGTTCTAAAACCCAAAGGATGTCATTTCACCTTCAGGTAGCCACTAAAGAATGTAAATCATAGAATCATAGAATAGTTAGGTTTGGAAAGGACCTTAAGATCATCTAGTTCCAAGCAGTTTTCCTTCTCTTATCATAAAGTTATGACATAATCAAAGTGGGGCTAACTGATCTCAGTTTATATCCTGGATTGTAATAGTGCTTGCTGATGGAGGTGAAGCCTGCCATCTGTGAATTCTGTTTCCATTAGCATTTACTAAATTACGAAGCATAAAACTTTAACATTTCTGTAGCATCCTAAGGTCTACTTATAGGCTTGTAAATATCTATTAATTAATGTATCTCCCTGGGCTTTTCTGTATTCACGCTCATTTGCTTTGTAGGATATCTTCAGTCTTCTGGTTTAGGTTTAGAACCACTGAGTTCAACAGTGTCAATGCCTATGGGAGGGTAACCCATTTAATGATCAATCAGTGCATGGGAGCAGCTCCCAGTATAGCATGTGCTTATTGTTGGGTGACACAGGACAAAGCAGGATCCTCGTTCTGAAGAAATGTACAAAACAGGTTGTGGCAAGGTAAATCTTGTGATAACTTCTGATTGTCTGCAGCTGTTTATTCCTGATAATGCCTCAAACCTACTACATTGTGTGAACAACTATCTTTAGTAGTATGTATAAAAAGAAATTCCCAGCAATTCTGTCTTTAGGAAAGGTTTTCACAGTCAGTCAAAGCCAATCTAGTAACCTGTTTGCAGCCCAGGACCAATTACAGTTGAGTTTCCATTTTCAGCTTTTTTGGAATCTCATTATACTCCATATGCTATAATTATTTTTTTCATGAGGGTCTTCTAAGGAGATGATTTATATATGAAGTTAAATACAGTTATGTAGAATTGAATGACCTTTCTCAGGCTCTGCTGCTGTGATCCTGGTTTTGGCTGCTGTCCTGAAGTAACCACCACTAGCAGTGTGAAAGAAGATGCTTGTCTGAATGTTCAAACCCAGTTTCTATTAATATAGTATGGCAAATCCTAAACTTTGTGTTAATGCTGTTGAAATTTAGGAACTAAAGTAGAAGTGAAATTGTGGGATTTAGAACAATATAAATAGTCTTTGAATGGTGTGAAAATGCAATAGCTATTACTAGTACATGGGGCTGCTAGTAGTTGCTGTTAGAACTGAGGTTCCTAAGGAAAGGACCTTTGATGGAAATGTGGAATGTCAGCTGCAGGGGTTCCATTCAACATCATATTAAGAAAGCATGCTAGGTGCTTAAAGCAGGGACAGTTATTAAAAAGGAAGAGATCTGCAATAAACTTTGTAGTCGGATGATGATAACTCATTTGCACCTCATGAAAGAAAGATCAGCCTTCATGGATGAGGTATCCTTATTCATCTTGCGGTTCACTGCTTTGACTTTTAGTCAAATGTCAAGAGATTAATTAGCTTTCAGATGTCTTTGTGTGTCGTATTGTTAAACTGTTAAATATTGCATATCCACAAAAGTGGCACTCGTGAGACCAACATCCAACTTTAACCTTTGTCATGGAAAAAAAAAAGAGATGAAAAACCTGCGTCAATCTATAACATACACATATCTTTAGCATAATGATTGATAAATGACGATGAATTCTGAGCTCCACAGTTAGATCTCAAAGGTTTCTAACTTGCTTAACTCTTTGGAGGATATTCTACCTTCACAGATAGTTGGATTTCAGCTTCAGTCTCCAAAACACATTTATCACAGTGTTTCCTGATTTCAGAGCCAGCTTTCTCCTGCTAAATCATCAGCGTTCAGGAAAGTAGGCAGCACTGATTTGGCAGCTCAGTGTTTCCTCATGCTGCACCAACCTATGTAGTAGTCTGAACTACCATACCACATGGGGAAGGTGTTGGTGTGACACTGCATGAGACTTGGGTTTTAGGAATACAAGTGAGTTGTTGGAGTAGCTGGCTTGAAAGTTGCAGGGTTGTGTTCCAAGATGTGAGAAACTAACTCACTCTGATGGCGATCAAGAGGACCATGGATTAATCATACAGAAGAAGTCTACTTGCAAGGGAAAGGCAGTAGCTATAAAATCCTGTAAAACTTGTATGCTAATGCTCACTTAAAATCAAACCAAGAAGCACAGGCTTAGTTTGTGAAGAAGTCAGGCACACATTCAGACTGGTTCTGAAGCCATTTGCTTATTCTTTAGTAGTCTCTCTTTATCCCTAGGAGGAATTTTCTGCAAAACTCATATAGGATACAGTATAGGAATAGGTATTTGTTCAGTGTCTGAAGGTAGAAAATGTATTGTTTCAGGGCAATACCTTAGACCTACTTATTGTACATCACTCCAAGAAGATGTAAAGCTTAGTTAATATGCAGCATATTGTGATTCAGGATGGCAAGTTTGGCAGGGAAGATAAGTTAGGGAAATCGGTATGAGTAAGAACCTGAAACCAATTGTTCTGCATTCAATCAGTATTTAGAAACAGAAATCTCTCACAGGAAAATAAATGTAAAGTAAGAAATTACTTTGAAATACAAAAAATAAATGCAGACAGGCTTGTATCGTCCTCTCTGAGCGTTGCTGTTCTTGCTCCTGTATCGTTTGGATGTGACAGGGAAGGTCCCTTGGTTAGGCGATATGCACCTTACAGCCTCTGCAATGAGGGGTGGAAGCTGTTGGTAGCTCTGTGCCAGAACTGTAGTAGTTACCTCAGCTAATGCAGCACAAAGATGTCTCTATGAACATCTAAAGATAGTATTGTAGTTGTGTATCACTGTTCATTTGAGTTACAGCTTATACGAGAAGTGGGGGTTGAGCCTGAGGAAGTCTCTTCTATGATGTTATGAACTTCAGAATGTTTTTTAGCAATATTAAGACATGTTTTTCTGACCCAAAATGCCAGTCGTTCAGGTGGGAGTGTGTAACATCACACACATAAACTTAGAAGCCTGGTATCATAAAAGATAAGCGGGAATCATGTCAAAATAGCATGGCAGTAGTGAAGTCTTTGAGATAAAAATAAGCTGTGTCATCGTGTGATGTTCATCAGTACAGCCACCTGAAAAGGGGAAGAGCTCAAGTAGAGCCAAGCCTGTTGTTGAGAGCCCTGTCTGCAAGGCACAAAATGTCACAGCATGCTTGCTAGGCCTTCAGAGGATACAATAAGTTAATTAAGGCTCAATGGGTTGTTGCGTCTTGTCTCACTGTAGTGGAGCACTGGTCTTTTCTGGATGTAAGCTTCCCAGTGGGATCATCTTGCAGCATAGCTGCCGGTTGAAACCAGCTAAGATATCTCATTTTAACACCTAATGGATGGAAGAGAAGGAAGTGATAACAGAGATTGTTCAAAGTCTCTTCATTCCATGATATTCTAGTCTCAGGGGCCCAATGCAGAATCTGATGACATAACAAGTCAGTTTAGTTTAACAGTGGGATGTTAGTTCAGTAAATACAGCAATTTCAAAACTCAGACTGTCTTTATGTTTCTAATAAGCCAATCGTAATGGACATTTTTGTGCTTATCCAGTTCCTAGACAAAAGTAAGACTTCAGGATTTGGCTGAATGATTACTCCAGTAATGTTTAGAAGCAGAAAGCTCATTTGAAAATTGGAATTTGTGTTAAAATGGAAGGTATTGATTTTCTATCTGAGGATGTGGATGTCTGGAAGCTTCCTAATGACAGGATTGTGAAAAAGGAGAAAGTCTTCAAAGCCTTATGCTCCTTCTCATCCATTTAGCCAAAGCCTGATTTTGTTTTCCTCCCCTCTAGAGATGGTCATCTTTACGTTCATGTAGGTGCTGCATTTCCTGCAGTCTAATTAAAGCATCATCATTAGGCATCATGCTAGTACTCCCATCAAGCAGAACTCAAATCATAGAAATTAGCACTAGTCCATTTGATCAGCTTGAGAGAAAATAAATAGGTAGGTTAAAGTGTAGCTATCGTGTTAGCTAGTGATGACACAAACTATTTAAGTTATTACAGATAATAAATGAAAATCTAATTATGCTGATGTCCACATGTAGATTGTCAGCTATAATTAGTAAGCTAAAAGATGATATTAAGAGATGAAATTTAAAATGTAAGTGTATGTTTGAAAAGGGACTGAGTTTGAATGCAGTCACTACACCATAGGTTATAGAGCTGTTGTGTACTTTCTATTCCAGCTCTTAGATCAGTCTCAATATGAACACAGTGTATCACTGCCAATTTTGGGTAAGTGCAAAGTTGCAGAGATACAAAGTACTATACACAAAAGCAAACCACATCAATCATTACTCATAGGGATAACAGTCTTCTTCAGGTGTACTTAACATGATCCTACTGAAAGAAATTAATTTTCTCAATTGGCAAAAACAAGCACCAGTTTTGGCAGGACCAGTTTTATATAGTGGACAGATAAATGACATCTGAAGTTTTTCACTGGTTTTCAGAATGGTTTGATGGTTTGGTTTTGGTTTAGATGTTTTTGATGACTCTTGATTAAATAAGCTGAGCTGTACCGGCTGACTTAGCTCAGTGGAGTCTTTTCAAGGTAAGATAGTTGGGATCAGGTAGATGTGCTGACAGCAAATGAAGGCTCTGTTGGTCTAGGCTGTACTAATGCTGAGCATTTGGTAAGGCACTTTATGTATAGTCTGAGGTGACAGCATGATCACAGTGTGATGGGTTCCAGCTCAAAGATCCCAGTAGCAAGGTTGAAATTCATGGGTAGGTCAAAGCAGAATAAGCATTCATGCAAACAAAATAAGACATATGCCTGAACCACTTAATCAGAAGGATAATAACATCTGAGGTGAAAAGTCTAAGTTAGATTTTAGAGGTTTAATCAAATATATCATTATTGGTATGGCAGATGATAGCAAATTAGAGAGTCTGATGGTCAAAGTTATCCTAACAGTTATTTGGGAAACACTTGACCTCTTAAAGTAGATTTAAGGCTACAGCATTTAATCTGGTCATAGCTGCAAAACCAGATTTATTGTCATGTAACATCCTGACTTCTGTTTAAGGTCTTTGATCGTGTAAGTGTAAATACACCAAGACCACCTTAGACAGTTGCAATTACTAGTTGTCAGCCTTCGTTTCTCTTGTAAACTTAGTTGATGAATAGCACAGGATGTTACAGGAAACTGTGGTATGGGTTCAATTTTGTTGTAATGACCACCAGCAAATTCCTCTTAGTTGATACTCCAGCATTTGCGTTTGATCTTTGGGTGAGTTGTAAGTAGACCAAGGGGAATAGGAATCAAGGTATTTAATATCTTTTCCTCCAGAGCATGACTTTTCAGTAGGGAAATGTATAGATTTCTTACACTCATTCTTCACTGAGTATGTATGGGAAACAGTTGACAACCCTGTTTTACTTCTGCAATTTAGAACTGAAAACTTCAGAGGGGTTCATGGCTCCTCATCACTCTCAGTCCAGGGACTCTTGAAGACCTGCCTAGAGTAATCAATAATCTAAAGCTATCGAATGCTGTCAATTTGTGGCAACAGGTTAGGGCTGTATCTGCATTCTGAGGCTGCTCATATCTGGTCTGTACAGGCTTTGTCAAAGAGGCAGTTCTCAAAGGTTGTGGTCTCTCAGGGATTTTGGTAGAAGGGAAAGTTGATGCCAAAGCAGAAGCATGTTAAGATATTTGAAGTAGATAAACAGGATTTAATCTTGTGCGACAGAAGTCTGTTATTAAAATAGCTATCTCTTTAGAAGAATTTCTAGTGCTAAATTAAGCTCAGGGTATAAATTTCCCCTCTATTTTATCATATGGTGATTGTTGCAGGCTTGATCTGAATGGTGAGTCAAAAGTCTTTATTGAATCTTTACAAGACTCTGCAATGCAAAATCCTAATCTAACAAAATTACCCCAGATTTTAATCCAGTGAAGAACTTTGGCTGTAGTTTTTGCCATTGATCTGAGGAATTCATGCAGCCTTTGTTTTCTCAAAAGCGTACGCTATCTATTAATTCACAGCATGCAAGCAGAAGTTCTTGCATGTAGGTGGGAAGCAGCAACTGCTAGTATCTCAGGCTAGTTTTAAAGGAGGTTTTAAAGACTGGTGCATGGGAAAGAATAAGATGCCCTGTTAAATATTTGTGTTCCTCATGCAGATCAGTAACAGCTGCTGTTTAGAAAACCTCCTAAGCATCATCTAACTTCTGTCTGACAAACCCAAGGCATTTCATTTCAGTTGACACCTTGTAAAGGATGAAGTAGGGTGTATCAGGATCTGACCAGAAGTATGACATGCCATAGAACTACTATGCTATGGAATATAAGCTCTAATACGTCTCAGACATATGGAGAAAAATACCTAACTGAATAGCTGCTGCAGAGTTTGCCTTATAGCAGCAGTAATAACCAGTCCAGACAATGTGGTTTTATCTTACTACAGTCTTGGCTTATTTCATTAACTTGTTTGTGGTGGCAGGTTGTGCTTGCAACTAACATATTGAAGGACTGTATCAACAAAAATGCTTAAATCCATATGAAAAGAATGCAGATTATGTGTTTAATGTATGCACATCTGGGGATAGAAATACTAGAAATGTAAACTCCACGAAGACACTGTATTAACCCTACCTTCATCCCTCCTCAGGTCTTCCAGCTAGAAGGATCATTTGAGTGTGTGGATCTACTTCAAGAGCATCATATTGTCAGTTAGCTCTTGGGATGATAGCACTTGATTTTACATGCATCCAAAGGCCTTGTACTCCCCAATTAACAAAAAAAGCAGCCTATTTGTGATGTACGTGGTATTTGTGATGTACATAATGTTTGCATTAGGGGCAGAACTGGAAACAATTCTTATTATTGTTGGGCACCAAATTTCATCTCTGAAGAGCCAAAGTTTTATTTGAATAAATAAGAGAAAAAGAAGTGTTTGTTTCATGCCCAGTCTCACAGGCCACCTGATAGGAGCATTTAAACTTTGGGTGCACATCTTCAGTGGATCCTGCTTTTGTGTATGTTTTTCACTTACTCTTTTTAGTAAATGTCTAATTGTGCTCAGCTACTTACAGAACATAAGGAGCAGATAGCATTTTGAGAGACTGTGATGCCAGCAACATGATATCCAGACATATCAAACCTGACTGCTGCCATGAGACACTGTTACTGTCTTAACACAGTGAATAGATCCCCTGAACATCATTACAGTCCATAGGTATGCTATATTTGCTCATATAAATCAGCGGTGATCTAATTTCCTATCCTAGTATATTCTTCCCTCAATAATAGTATAGTGCTATCACAAATAGTTCCTAAAACAGAAACAGTAGCAAATAATGAACAAAAATAACAACAAAAGCAGCAAGCCTCTGTTAAAAATGTCATTACCCTAAAGATACCATTTGCTTTATGTTGTCTATTTTCAGTCATTCCAAACAGGAGCCCTTGAGTGGTAGGACTGTGATGCACGGAATGCAAATTAAATCCCTGCTTTAAATAGGTAAAAAAAGTTTTATGAAGAATCTTTATGACATGATGGATTATCTGAAGTGCTCAGGTCCTTAGGAGTGAATTCCTATGTGAGAGGATCTGTCAAGGGCACAGTCCTGCATTTCTTATTCAGCATTGTTTCTGAGTTTTATCATTAACATCTAAAACGATTAGGAACTGTTTTCTGGGCAGTCTGTTGGTGTCGTTTCTAATTCCCAATATGATGTTACTTTAAGTAGTTTTGTTTAAAAACAGGCAAAAAGCCCGACCACGTCCACTCTGTAAGTAAAAGAAGGATGGAAAGTCTATGGTAACATCCCTGGGGAGTCAGTTGTGTAGGTGTGATACAAATAGGGAATAATATCTCCAGACAGCACCGTGTAGAGGGGAACAAAGAGAAACCTTTTTGCCAGGCTGAGGGATTTGCTGTTGGTGGCATTGTTCAAGGAAGTACATCTACTCTAACATTTTCTTTAGCTGCAAGCAGAAAGCTTTGTTGAATGCTCTAATTGCTGGTAGGTATGAAAGGATTGCCTAGAAGATTGCTTCCCGGCTCTCCTTTGATGTTTCGTATGATTTGGAAGCGAAGATGTCTTTTCCTTTATCCATCTTGATAATAGGTGAGAGTAAAACATCTCCTCTCAGCTTTTATTCCAGAAGGTATCATGGCACATTCTGTCCCATTAGATATAGCACGGGCCAAAAGACTCCTTTTATCTTTAGAAAAGATTTGTAAAACACAAACGTAGTCATCACAGTCCACATTCAGAGAGTGCTATTAGCAGTGTGTTCAGTTCATCGTAGAGGTCTCGGCAGGAGAAACACTGCTGTGAGCACCAGGGTTATCAGATGCTATAAAACTATGGGTAGGAAGTCTGGATGCAGTCTTTTTACATATTATGAGTCTTGGACTGCAATTAGAAGAGGGGTTTTGTTCAGTTCCAGTTAGGTTAATTTATAAATATAATTCTAATGCAAAATCCAAGTTTCGCCTTATTTTTCTGCAAAATTTGGACAGCACTGCACTTGATATTTCGAAGATCCTCCTTGTACAAGTAAATGTAAGGCATGAATAATGCACTAGGAAGTACTGCAATAAATTTAAGCTGCAGCTATGAACAATGTGGTGTGATGCATCGTTTTTGCTAAAGTTTGCAAACTAATAGGGTAAAAAAACCCTGTATGTATAATGATAAGTTTATACTTGATTTGCTTTATAAGAAATGCCTATCTGAAAGAAGTCATGATGGATTGCTTTGATCCATATAAACTGTTGCTAACGTGTTTCTCTTGAGAAGGTGGACTATTCCCAACGTACTTGGAAGTAGCAGAATGCGTCCAAATGTGTAACTTTGCTCAAGGTACAATCTGCCTTAATTTAATTTTAGTTCTCCTCTAGGATACAGGATTCGGATTCAGATCCACCACTTCCAACTTTCAGGAGAGCATGGGGCCTTTGGAATCTGAGCTTATTTTACTTTCTAATGAAGAATTGCTGCATTATTTTTAGTTATTTTTAGTTATTTTTAGTTATTTTTAGTTATTTTTAGTTATTTTTAGTTATTTTTAGTTATTTTTAGTTATTTT
>JASSUY010008685.1:0-12555 GCA_032466535.1 Forpus xanthops
GTCCCTGCCCATGGCAGGGGAGTTGGAACTAGATGATCTTCAGGTCCTTTCCAACCCTAACTATTCTATGATTCTATGATTATCATGTTTCACATGGTTTTGGCCCTTCTATAAAGTTTAGTTCATTCCTTGATAAAAGTATATGTTTAACACCAAAGTACATTGGATAAGTCAGAAGCTGCACTATAACATATAAATAATGGATACACATTTCTATAGCTCAACATTTTGAGAGAGAACAAGCACTTTCCACAAAAATAAGTCAAGAAAGAAAACAGTTTGTCATGCAAGGTCATGTTCCACAGAAAAAAAAAACCCTGTCTTCTAAGGTTCTTCTGTAGAATTTCAGTAAGGAATTAATGTGTATTAGTTGATAGTCACCAATCTTGACTATGATTTTTTTTGTTACCTTTCCTAAGATAAACTGCTACCACAGTATTTTCCTGATTAAAAAAATCTGTTATACCTTCATAACCCTTTCCAACCAAATCTCAAAGCTGCCCTCTCATCACTTATACTATTACTGTGATGTTATTAGAACCCAATTACTTTTCCTGAGTCATCTTCACTTAGTCTTTATAGTGTCTTGGTTTTACATTGTTTTAAACTATTTTTTCATAGCTGTTTGTTTTTTTAGAAGAGCCTTAGGAGTTTTAAGGTGAGAAAAAGTGCAATAATGTATATAGGGAAGACATATGAGAGCTTCACAAGTCACGAGCTAGGAAAAGTGTGTCAGACTAAATACAGAACTCCAGACTAAAACCAGATGAATGTCAGAAGAAGAACATCTGCTTTCAGAAAGCTGGCAGCAAGCATCATCTGAGCCTGAACCTTTTTATAACTTGCTCTTTTGTTTATATTTTTCCTTATTCTTTTGGCATTTTTATGACTGTAGCTAACATGGAAGATTTCTTATAGACAGTAGGATAAAACTCACATCATACAGGGAAAGTATAGTTTATCATCTATAATCAGGGAAAAAAATTAAAAAAGAAAGCAAAATAATCAATTCTGTCAACTCTTTCAGAGTATGAGAAAAAATGATGTATCACAACTGGGGCTGCAGACAATTGCTTAGGGATTAGATCTAGTTACTGTTTCTTCTGAGACACTGATTCTGTTCAGATGTCTTAATGACAGCACTATTTATCAAAGCTGCCTATTTCAGAGTGCTGACAATCTGTCTATCTTCTTGGGTTTATTTTCTTTGAACAAACTTGCTTTTCTCCATGAGGGGAAATTCATCCAAAACCTACCCTAATGCTGCTCTACAAATCAGTTACTATATCATTGCCTGAATCTCCAAAAATATCACATGGGCTCTCACTGCTGCTGGAATAAGTACCCACAGTTTGCAGTCATTCCATAAGGAGCTGAAATTGCCCAGCACAGAAACTTGGATTTCTGTTTGCAGTATGTGCACTTTGGAGTATAGGATTTGATACAGGCAGTATGAAATTTTACATTTGAAAGAAATAAGAAAGTAAACTTGTTCTTAGCTTGTTCTTGATTTCATGCAGAGGAAAAAAAAAAAGATTGTAAAAGTGGGCCATTTCTGGTTCAGATTGACAGAAACAGAAGAGAAGGGGAAGGGAGAAGTGGTATAAGATCTATGAGATAGATTGAGGGTGTTTTATTCAAATCAGAAAAATTGTGAACTACAAAGTGAAAATAAATGGCGAAACTGGGCAAATGCTTGAGGATAGAAGTGTGGTCGTGGGATTGCCGTCTATGATCAGACAGAAGTATTTATAAACACATTTTTATATAAAATAAGAACATTCTTTTTAGTTGAAACTACATAATCTTTTAGAAATTGTTTTGCTGGAGTTGCCTTAAGGGACTACTTCTAAACGTGTTGTGATAACAAGTAGGCAGGTAGCCAGCTACGATCTCTACTCGTGATCTGTTAATTTCACGTATCAGATTTGTTTCTCCATTCCCTTCCTATTTAGCCTGTTTCCTTTATTTCTTCTATACAGCAGTTGTATTTAGAGTTGGATTGTTGAGGGGCTTTATACTGTTTTTTGAAATGTCTAGCAAAATGTGGAGACCTCAGCTGGATAATAAAGCGTCCTGAACAGAAAAGTGTGCTGCCATGTACATATTTTTCCTAAAGTAGGCTGAAAATACAGTGTCTCAGAAACATCCATTTGGCTTCTGAAATACAAATTTCAAAATCATGGGTCTGTCGAATCTTCTGTTTGAGCGACATGAACAATATTGCTGATCCAGCTCCAACAGCGTTGAGAGAAGTCAGCTCATTGACACAACTCCACCAGCACCTCTGGAAAGAATGTTAAGTTATTATTAAAGTTTGCATGCTGGTGCAGAGCTTCTCCCACCCTGACAGGTATCTATCACAGTAGACAATTTCAGTACAGGTGAAAAACCCAGTGTAGAAGAGGGAAAAAACTTTGTTTTCATTTAATGAGACAATAAAGAACTACAAAGACACAACTCTTACACTGTTGATTAACTTCACAGATGTGTGTGAAGACAGTTAAGGACTGTGAAACTCCAGTAACAGTAAAGTGAGAAGCACATTATTGCCCTAGGGATGCTCATTATTCTTACTATTCTTCAAGAAAATTCTAAATAAACTTCTGAAAGTCCAGATTCATATTATTTTTGTGTGGAATTCATACAGAATTGTTTTGTATTATCTTGGGTACATTATTACAAATAATTATCTTCACATTATTTCTAAAGAGATAAGAAAATATACTGGGGGTAGGGTTGGGGAAGGCAGGGGAGATGACTGGATGGCCATATGGCATAAACTGCCATTGCTCCTTTGATTTACTTTTAGCTATTACTTACACAACTGATGATCTAATCCAGTGAGAAAAAGTAACTTGCCTCCAGCCATACCCATGTGATAGAACCAGAACAAAGCCACAACTTATGACTTGCAATCACAGATGAATAACTAATACTTCCTACAGGGTGCATCTACATTATCCTTGAGGACAACCTGAAAGACAAATTCCCAACCTTCCACTTTATCTAGATGCAGGAATGCCCTTGAGGTTTCCCTTACAGTGATTCACCTGGTGAGACAAGTACTGAAAATCCCCATTTTGTTTAGATCTTAGGGTACTCATAAGGGAGTCAGTCAAAACTGAGTCCTATGAAGAGCCATGGGGGAATAAACATAGGCAACAGCAATAAAAATTAAGGACCAAAGACAGGCAAACCAAAGCTGTTTTCTCCTCCTAACTCATGAGGTCAAAGACCTGCCATTGCAGAACATACGAATGGCAGATGGCTTTCTCCCTGAAAGCCAAAAACTGTTGGGGCTACATTCAGAGCTAGTGTTAACTAGAACAAGCTGTTCTGCAATGACCATGCAGATTGTGGCAGATTATGGCAAGTCTGATGACATACTCTGTGATAACAGTGAGCCAGTCTTTCAGGAAATGCTAAAGGGTCTTGAGTTTTCTGCCAAAAGGTGCTGTAGTTGAAGTTCTTATGAACCTTATGACTATCAAGGAGATTGTAAGCACTCTAGCAGAGTGTGGGAGTAGGTATCAGCAATCTGGACTAACAACATGCATACAATGAAGCAGAAACAAGGTGTTAGCTTTTAACTGGATGACAAAGCAGATCATGCAGAGGGATGGATTTGTGTATTCTAAAGCATCTTCCCTCACCACAGGACTGATAAGCCCCATGGAACAATATCCCACCAACACTTTTAGGAGGGTGATGACCAGCACTTCTGACTACAACTGGGGTCTGGATTGACAACTGCTGCTTCAGAGCCAGTGCTGACTTTCCACTAAGGCTCCGAAGGCTCTGAAAATGGTCTTCCACCTCTATAAATCAGCAGCTCAGCACTGATCATCAGGGAAAAGCTGCCCCAGCAGATGTACATGATGAAAACTTGAAACTGCACTGATGCTGCTGGTGTGACATTTGTAATAGGATATCTAGTATCAATGCCACACTTAGAATGGCTGTGGCTAGCACAAACGATGGTTGAATGGCCAGTCAGGGGGCTATAATGGTGGCAGTGCATTTCCTGTGATGATTCTTGACCTCTTCTCTGAACGGCTGTTGGAGCTCCTCTGGACCAAAGCACAGGAAAGATGACAGAATAGGTACAGTGAAGCAGTGCAGATAGCATATATATAAAGCAAAATGGTAAATAATTTGATGTGTATGAATACAAGTATGTTAGGTACAACATGAATATTAGAAGAGCCTTGTTAAACATGGGTAGAGGGTTGTATTAACCACTGTCAACTGTTTAATTGGTTTGCTTCTTCCACCAAGAATTTTTCTTCAGATTTAGTTACATTTAAGGAACATCTTCACAAAGTTACAATTTCTGTCACCTGATTTTTATGGCTTTCATCCAATGAAGCACTTTGGGCATGAACAGCAGCCCTGGGCTTTGCTCCGTTTCCCTAAAAATTCCTGAAATGGTCTCTAACATGCCCAAATTAAGAGCCTTGTCTAATTCTTGCCTAACCTGTAGGAGAAAAATTAAGTGACCTCCTTAAGAGTTTGGAGTCCTCACTTGGTAAAAAGAGAATGGTAAACCCACTAGATGTTTCTCAAGGAAGATTCTGTCTAAAGTATAGGAAAGTTTAAGGAATTAATTGGGAAGACAGCACCTCCTTCTGCAGGACTTCAGAGCCAGCTCTCCGCCTGGTTTCACACAAGAATCCCAAGCACTAATTCTAGAAGAGCTTTTTAGATGTATGAACAATGACTACAAACTTGATACTCAATTTCTGTAATTTCAAATCAGATGTTACACCAGTAATTTCAGTGATTAGAATCAAAATTCTAGTGAGTAGTCTAATGGTTTTTAATCTGACCTCTTGTGCTTGAATGCTTTGCTGGATTAGTAACTACAACACAAAGTGTGAGCTGATGATCAGGAGGTGTAAAAGCCAAGTTACATGTTACATACGTTTACTTCTGGCTGTGGTACTATGTGCTGTACTCAATACAAAGCACGATCTACATATTATCCTCATTTTAGGTAAGCATAAAATATTCTTATCAACCTTTGGAAAACCATTGAATTATATAGACAACTTCTTACTACTTACACACATCTGATCAAACTCTGAGGAAGCCACAGGACAGGAAATAGTGTATTGTTCAGGATGCCAGGCTTCACAGTGAAAAATAGCATCGTAAATGCAAAATGCAATGCTTAAGCTTTAGAAAGTTAAAAGGTTAACAATTCACTTCTCTTTTTTTGATGTACAAAAGAAAGATCAAAGACCTCTTAAAAGACTGTCAGGACTTGCTTCTGCTTAAAATCCAGAGAAATAAAAAGCCCTTTCTGTGAACAGTATTGTTCTTAAATAAAAGCACCTTTGAAATGGACAGAAGAGGGTTATTTCAGTTCTGAGAGCTCACCCATGAATTTTATTTCAACCTTAGCATTTCCAGTGCTACCATGAAAGCAGCAAATGAACTGCTATCAGAAAATCTTCCAGTGAGGAGGAGGAAGTTATATGTCACGAGAGCACAAACAAATGTTAGCAGCCTAGATAATTTCCTTTTATTTATAATATGTTGAAGTGGAAATTAGAGAAAGAGAGAAATTTATGGTTTGTTTTTCCGGCAGTGAATTTCTGAAAATTGTGTTCATTACCTGCAGGATACTGCTTTATACCTGTAACATCTCTCCTTCATCTCAACTACCAGAACACCCCCCAAACGCTTGCATAGAGGATCCAAAACAGTATTTAAGCCGTGTCCAAGCAGCAAGGAAGTTTCATTACACTGCACCCTTACAGGACGCCAAAGCTTTCTGAAGTGTTAACTACCATCTCCAAGAAGCACAGCGCTCGCTGCCGGCCTGAAGCCGCCCACAGTACCTCGTCTCGCCGGCAGACGGCTCCCTAACCTACCGAGTGTGCTGGAGCAGCCCCGGAGCAGCGCGCACCGCGCGACCAGGCGGAGGCAGCGGGGAGGCGGTGGGCAGCAGCCGGGGGCTGCCGGGGGGAGGCGGCGGGCAGAGGGAGGAGGCTGCAGGCCGCAAACAGGGCACAGAACCAGGAATCTCACCAAGGCACTTATTTGATTGCTCTGGCACTCGACTACCCATGATCTGCTGATTGACTGCTGCTGGTTTTAACGCTCAAGGCAACCATGACAAGCGTATTTCCTCTTCTTACTTTTGCCTTTGAAATGAATTCTTACTCAGTGTGCAAATATTTGTAGGAGTTTACCAGTTGACAGGCTTGTATCACTTTCATCTGCACGTGTGCTATCCCCAAAGTATGGTGTATATATTTACAAGAATCCCAGAATCCTAGAATACTAGTCTGGAAGGGATCTCAAGGATCATGTGGTCCAAGCTTTCTTGGCAAAGCATGACCTAGACTAGATGTCCCAACACCCTGTCCAGCCAAATCTTAAAAGTGTCCAATCTTGGGGAATCCACCACTTCTCTGGCGAGAGTATTCCAGTGGCTGATTGTTCTCATTGTGAACAAGATTTCCTCTTGCATCCAATCGGAATCTCCACAAGGGTAACTTGTGCCCATCACCATTGTCTTTTCCATGTGACTCCTTGTAAAAAAGGAGTCTGCATCTGTTTTGTAAGAACTACAGTGATATATCCAATATGGCTGATTGTTGTAAAAGCCATCCTCCTTGATATTTCTATGTTTATTAACACCTGAAGTACATGGGGCTAAATTAATCTCTGCACCAAAAGCTAACTTTGCCTCAGATCACAGAAAAAGAAATGCAGTTGTACATTTCTTTTGCATTTCCTCTGCAAGACAGAGCATCCCAGAGAATTCTCCTTTTTTCCTATGGCAGCACAGGGACCCTCCAGTAATTCTGGGGTCTGTGAACTGCAGCAGCAAAGGGAATATGTGTCAATATGCTTTTACTCTCCACAAAGCCTCTTCCTACAACACAATGGTGACTGCTTCGAATCTGCCCCAGATGAAAAATGCCAATACACTAAAAAGCTTCTGTGAGTTACTTATGGCAGCTTTACAGCTCATTTACGTAAAGGAACCATGAGACGCAGATGAATCAGGCTCAAATAAAATGATGTGCAAAAGGCCACACAGTAAGCAGCAGGGACAAAGCAAGCTCTATTGTGCTTGTTTTCACCAGCACAGAAAAACAATTCCAGTGCACAAAATATACTATTTCCCCCTCTCCAAACCTCAATAAAGGGTCAAGCAAAAGTAGTTTTCTGTCATATATTGCAGCTGCCTAGCAAACCTGCAGATCTGCATGTCTGACTTCCAGAACTTTATGGAAAATTATAACTTCCCAATGCAGACAAAATTCGAAAGCATCTTTTTAAGAAAACCTTTTAGTTACACTCTTCTCCCTCCTTTGGAGGAAACTTTAATGAAAACTTTGAAGTGCGCCTCGGGTTTGTTACAATGGCCTAACCTGATTAGAAATCATGCCAACTCCTGTTGCTCTGTAGCTGCATTCCCCCCCAGGCTGTGTTACAGCTCTCCAACCAGTCCCACAGCACTGAATGATGTCATGGGATCTGCAGCTCAGCGAGATGAAAGGGATAAAGCGGAACCCGCTGGCACTGGGGAAAGCTTCCAGCACACAATCCACAACACAGCTTGGGAACTCAAAGGCTACAGATCCAGCCACTCAACTCCGAGCATTTCAGAACCGTGTGCATTCTCCCAGCACAAGAAGAGAACGGGGGGAGAGCTGGTGATCGATTTCTAACAAAAGAACTCAGCAGTGAAAGGCAGAGTTTGAGAAGCACGACTACCTGCTGGAAAAGGAGCTCTTTTTCCTCTCCAAAGCTCTGCCTTTGATGTACGGCAACTGATCACTGATCAGATTACAGGCATTTGGTCTCAGTGCTCGTCTGCCTTTGATCTGCATGGTTAATTTTATTTTCCCGGATTTGGAGTTTCGTCTGGGCTTGTGCTGACATACTTTTTTTTTTTTTTTTTTTTAAAGGAGGTGAAAGCTTTTAACTCAGAGGCTCTGGCACTGTGAAATCAAGCTGCAGAAAGCCTGGGCACTGGAGAACTTCGTCACATTACAGGTACTGGATTTTGTGTTCTTTTATTGCAGTTTTGTGTTGCAAGGTTTTAAGAAATGGTAAAGTTCACAGCAACAACAATAGGGCACATCATTGTGTGTACAAAGTTCGAAAGATTATATATCATTTATGCAGCATTTTATTTGCAACTCTTAGGCAGAATTATAGGAGAACCGACTATCTGGAATATATGGATGACTGAAAACTGAATCAAAATCAACTTTTTAAAAAACATTTTGGTGTTATAAGGCGTAATAATTAACAAGATTTTGGTGTGCACTGCTTGTTTCTACTGTCTATAGTTTTGTAAAGTTACATTTGAATACGAGTATTACATGTCTTAGTGGAGTATTTATTTTCTATTTCTGATACACTGTGTATACTCAGTGTGCTTATGAAACTGTGACTTCTTCAAGCAACACTTTTAATACTCATAGTGCTATACTTTAGATGAAAAAAAGTCTCTTCTACAAGTTATTAGAACTAAATGTATAAACACAACATCCTTATATTAGAAAGGGAAATGATTTTACTTCAAGATTGAAGATATGATAGTTCAGCTATAATATAAGAAAAGAGATCTTGATAACAAAAGTAACTTTTTAACCTGATGATAGAGATTTCCTTTAAGGCATTTTAACAAAGAAATTGAAGAAATCTTGGGCTTATCTGCAGCAAACACCTAATTTTGCTGAAATTCATGGAAGTTTTGTTCCATTCACAGTATTACAAATTCTGTTCCTCAAATTCATATTTATGAGCATGTACTGTGTTTAAGAAAATTTAAGATACCTACTCCAGAAACTCATTACAAATGAAGAGTCATTAGAAGATTTAAGATTATTCAGTACACATCTGAAGTTCTAAAGGGCCAGATTTTGGGGTGGGTTTGGCCAAATCCATGAGTGTTCTGTGCCAGCAGCTAGAGCCAGTCTGTTAAAATAAAACTCAAGCCTCTTCTGTAAGTATTTAAATATAATTGAGATTTTCAGAAGAACTTAGAACCCATAACTGGGGACAGACTTGCGAAGTTCAACATTCCAGAGACTGATCTCTTTGAAAATCTAGCCTTAGTGGTGGATAGTGAGTTCTTCTGAAATACTGACATTAGATGTATATTCTTAAATCTAAATTTAAGTGTATACAAATCTTAAGTCCATCTGTTTATGAACAAATTGCAACTAAAGGTCACCATAACTGATAGCTGTTAAGCACTGTTTCAAAATTATTCTTGAAGAGGTTTATCAGCCCATAGGACCCTGAAGAAGTTCATATTTCAGTATGCACTGCAGTAACATGCAAACCCAAATGTTAACAGCCTGCTTGCATCTGTGTAAGTTATCAACACTTCCAGATAAATGTAGTCACCTTGCATTAGTCAGTCTGCAAACTTTGTGCCTTCTACTTAAAAATATATTAGTATACAGAAATTTTAAATTTACTGAATACCAACAGATAATATGCCAGAGTAACTAAGCCTGACTTGGTATCATTTAGTTTTCTGTACTACCAATTCATATTCTGACTTAACAAGTCAATTACATTATAAGGAAAGTAATTAGCAATGCATGAATAATGTGTTTATAGCTGTTAAGAGAGAATATTGTTTAAAGGAACAGCCAAAGCAAAATTTCATATTTCTCCTTAAATTACAATTATATATTAAAACATGTTTATGTAACCCTAAAAAAAAAAAAATCCATGCTTCTCTACCTTTCCAATCTTCTCTTGCTTGTTGCTAGTGTTCTAATTTTCTGAGGAAAATTGCTTCTATCCATACCTTTATTTGCTGTAAAGTAGAAATTAATTCAAGGATTCTTTTTCCTAGCAAGTTTAGAATAGCTTTGTGAGTCTAATACAATTAAACTTATCTGACCCATCATACAAATGGGTAAAGTAGCACATAAAAGTAACACTGGTTAATCAGATGGACTACATTGATGAGTAGGGCTTGCATATATAAGCACTTGCAATATTTAGGCTCTATAAATGCATTTCAGTTTTGGGTTTTTTTTTTTTTTATTCAGTTTGTAAAAAGTCCCGAGGATTTTATGTCATATTCCCACATATTTAAAAAAAGATGGGCGTTAAACCATTTAAAATTAATAAGATATTTTCTTGTGTTTATTTAGGTGAGACTGGAATGAAAGCACAGTTGGACACATTTAAGTATAGGGAGGAGAGGATTTTCAGCATTTTTGTTATTTTAAATAGCAGTTCTCTGACAGTTTAGTCTGTCATTGATCTGACTTTTAAAGATTAAATAGTAACAATTCTTGGCACTTGTGACTTTGCTTTTACAAAGTGCTGTATAAACATTAATTAATCCTCAGGCTTAAGTCTTCAGAAACTAAAAGTTCACAATGCTTTTTGAAGCAAATCTGACTAGGAAACTCACAAGTATATAATTTATTTATTAAAAGAGTTTGAGTAATTTCTGATTATAAATAGACATTTCCAAACAGTGTGTCTTAGATAACATCATAAACATATTTTAAGGTTTGTAATAGTTAAGACTATCAAAAGACATTGCACAGTTATACTGACATCAGTTTCCAACAGCTGTCATAACAAGAGATCTATCTCAGTTGACTGGGAGAACTGTGTTAGCATTTGAGATATGGAGATAACAACTTCCTATTGCTGTACAATTCCTGCTTCCACATCAGATATGTCACGCAACTTAGTCTTATCAAAGAGGTCAGCTGAAGCTACTTCCCAAATACTTATTTTCTGCTTTCTCTACTGTAGTGAGAATCTCTATACTTGCATCTATAGTGGTTGCCCTAACAGTTCATCTCTTCCATTTCCTTAGAAGCAGCATCATGATTTGAAAGAAAAGAAACACTGCAATTTTAAATGTTGCTAAACGATGAATTAAATTCACTCATCCATTTTATAGCTAGAGGAAATATTCCGCATGCTACAATAGGGATTTAAATGTTTTGGTTTCAGTGCTACAGACTACACGTTGCCCTTAATTCATTAGCATAGAAACCCCCTGCCTGATAAGAAAGTCTTAATGTTTCTTTATATGATAATCATCAATGTTTAGTCAACACTTTAAGAACTCTGGGATGTGCCAATACTAGTTTTAAAGCACTATAATTACACAAGTGTATCTGAAACACACAGAACTTTACTAAGAAAAACTCACACAATACATTTCATTCGTTTCTACAGAAAACAGATAATATGCAAAGCAGTTGTCTGTAAATAGTGAAAGGATGTAGCACACTCAGTGCTGTGCAGCAGCTGCCATTCACAACAGATGCATAGCCGTTGCGCTGCAGCATGCCATTCCTCACTGAAATTCCAGCCTTTTGTAGAGCTCCTCCTGGCAAGGGTCCTGAAGCAAAACTGTTCTTTGAAGGCCCTTTATAAGATAATTACATGGAAACCACTGTAAGTTCTGAGTTAGGGTTGGCTGTTTGGTTGTTTTTTTTTTATTGAAAACAACGAATTTTGCAGCAGCCATTTATATCTTCACAGACATCTTGCTGTATTTCAATAAGAACTATTTATTTTTATAAAAGTTCATGGGGTTGGCGAACGCCAAAATTTTATCTCTGTGAGAAGTTCCCAAAAACTCTGTTTATATGAGAAAGCTTTACTGACAAATATATCCGTGGGCTCGTTCTTTTCAGAATCTAACCCAGTTTCTGGTGTATGCATACAACTGCCTAGACTGTATGATTTGCCTTTTCAGTAGAAACAGAACTAATCCCTGCAATAACAGTTCTTTCATCAAGGTCTCTGAAGTTGGTATCAGCAATGTTGGAGCATCACTAAGTTCGTGAAAGCTCCTAATTTGCATCACAGTAAGTAGCAGTAAAGTATGCCTTTTTGCTGACTGAACAGTTTATTCTCTGTGAAGGGCTGGATTTCTTAACTCCTATTTGGTATTGACACTGTGCTTATAGGTAGGTGACTTCTTTCCTGCAGAACAGAAAAAAAAATCAGATTTTGAGCTAGCAGGAAAAAAGCTACTCAGGTACTTTGGAAAGGAGCGGATTTTGCAGCGCATTGCCAGAGCCTCCATGGTGCTTTTTAGGTGGGACAGGCAGAGAGGACCTTTCAAGTTACAAGGACTCCCTCTCTCCACTCAAGGGCAGCAAAGGATTTTGCCCAGTCTGTTTAACAACATCTCAACAGCCCAGAACTAAGCAGCCCTAACCCGGGCATCTTACTGAGAGAGAACACCAAGGCTGCAGCCCCGAAAGTCGAGGCTGCCTCTGGGAACAGCAGGGCCTGCAAGGAATCACCTGATGGCACACAGCGAGCCTAGCCTCTTATCCTGGAGGGATAAAAGGGACCCGAGCACCTCACGTGGGGCTCACCCTGGCTTACCACCACCAATGGGAGGCCAGTGGGCCGCCAGCCCCTCAGCCCCAGGGGCACCGCTCCGGCGAGAAGCGGGCTCCCGCCACAAACCCTCTCACCTCCCGAGCGGACAACGGCCGCCGCCTCGGCCGCACGGCCCTTCCCTTCCGCGGGCGCGCGCCTCCTCGCCACGCTGCACGTGGGCCCGGGGCG
>JASSUY010008685.1:12655-50101 GCA_032466535.1 Forpus xanthops
CGCGTGCGCCGGCGCTGCCGCCCGCGCGGCGCCTTTAAGGGTTGGCCTACGTGGCAGCGCAGGGAGCGGTGCGCGGCTCGGAGCTTCTCCGCCGCTGCCTCCGAGAGTCGGGCCCAGGCGTGCAGAGCCGTAGCACCCCCGCCGCCATGGGCCAGAACGACATCATGAGTACCGCCGAGGATTTCGCGGACCAGGTGCGTGCCCGCCTGCCTTTCCTCCTCTGGCCGGGCGGCCTTTGTGGGCTGGGCCGCTTCCTCGGGAGCTGGGACTGGCTGGGGCGGGGGGAAGAGAGGGGAGGCCACCGGCCTGGGGCCTCAGCTGGGCCGCGGCGGAGCAGCCGCAATGGCTGCGTCCCGGAGCGGGGTCGCTACCTTGGGGCCTGCTCCTCCACCGGACCTGCGGGCTGTCTGGGTCGCGTCGCCCCCGGGGAAGGCTGGGGCCCGGCTTCCCGCCGGAGAGGGAGTGGCCGGCGCAGGCCTGGCGGTTGGGTCCCTGTGGGAGTGGCGGTCCCCTGTCCTCATGCGAGCTTTGCGACTGCTCCTCAGCCTGTGTACAGCGAAGCAGACGGGTTCTCCTTGGGAGCTGGGCTTCTTCCTGGGAGCGGAAGGAGAGCAGGGTCCGAGCCGCTCTTGTCTTCTTGCAAGCCGTCCAGGCTGGCAAAAAGGGACTTACAGGAGTGTGGGAAATGGGGGCGAGGTGGTAAGGACAGGAAAGCAAAAATTTAAGCCCTGACCAATACCTGAAATCCCAAACTAGGAGATGTTTGCCAGCACTACAGTGCTGTACTTGCATAAAAGGAGTAAAAGGGGTCAACTGAGAGCAGGCCAGTTGATGCTGTCTGGGAGTTCTCTTTGCATCTATTTCAGTGAAGGTTCTTACAGATTTCTGTGTTAAATAGAATTTTCTAATCTGTTACATGTAAGAGTAGAAACATTTTGAGCATAAGTAGTTGATCTGCTGGTGATGCTTTTAGAAAGATCTTCACTGTCATTGTAATTCATCTAATTGAAAATAAGAGACAGCATCTTATATTTAACAGGTTCTCTGGAAAACCTGATTCAACCTGGTTCTACAACTCTGACTGTTGAACTTTTTTGGTGCAAGATAACTTGTCACAGCTCTGAGGAGGCTGTGCTGTCTCAGTCTTTAACCAAGTTTCACTGGGAAAACCTGTTCTGTGCTTCTTCCCCATCCCCAGATGGAAGTTTAAGATGCAGAGCTTATGGTGTCTGGAGTATCCATTTTAAAGGGTGTCTGGATCATCTTGGTCATCCTCTGTTTACTTTCTACTCTCACTCGCTTTAAGGAGGAAAGTAAACTATCACTATAGTGTTCAAATTACTTGCCAAAACTTAGGACGCTTGTCCTGACCTTTTTGTAACACCTCCCTATTTACTCCTGTGTGACTATTTCTAGATGTTCTTAACACCCCTTTATTTATATTACTGAAAGCTCTTTTATCCAGCTAAACTGCTGTTTGCTTCCTCCTGAAATGAGTTTTAAATGGCACATTATTTGTGTTTGGCTACATCCTATGTAAAGATGAGTCTTTAGCTGCAGAGTTTGGAGTGTTTGCCTACACTTACCCACCAGATTATAAAACTATGCTTTCCAAGTAACTAGCCCCTTTGATAATTCTGCCTTCAGATAGCTTCCTAGTAGCTCAATTGTATGCTTTCTGTATGTGTATGCTGCTAGAAGTCAGTATCCCACCAGTGTAGGAGTGACTTACTAAGTGATAACCTTTGGTATATATTACAAAGTTAACACTTGGCTTATGGAAACTGCTCATATTGGATTAAAAAAAATATTTGGAACATTTGGACTGAAATTGTGTTGAAGCTTCTCTTGATGGAGGCGGAGGTAGTTGAGCTGGACAGTGTCTGTTCTGGGAGCTCAGTGCTCTGTGTATCCTAGATTTCTCCATTCCCTGTACTAGTGTTCAAGAAGAAGTCTTAAATTTCTGTAACATAAAAGCCCTGTGGTAAAATGTTACAACTGTTTCCATGGCTTAACAGCAAGTCCTGAATGTCTCTTACAAATGCAGTAATTATCTATCCCTTAAATTGAAATGCTAAAGCTTTTATCAGATACTGTAATTTCTATTTATATTAGCAAATTATGCCCTAGATACCAAGATATTCAGTAGTAGCAAGTAATCAAAAGGTGAGCTAGTGCGGTCTTACAGGGCAGCTAACCTTTTCTGACAGCTAGCTGTCAGTAAAGGCACTATCCTGCTTTTCCCATGGATGTGGGCCCCTTCTCTCTCACACCAGCACCTTTCTGTCACTGGACTGGAGAGCTGAACTGGCAGGGGGGAAAAAAAGAGATATTTTTTTTCTGTTGGTTTGATTATAACATTGTTTAGGTCAAGCGAGCACCAGTGCTTGTGGTGGTATCATTTGTGATGAGAACTAGCTGTGAGTTTAGCTTGGCTATAACATGAGTTCATAGCCCGCAGGTGCACAGTATGGCTGGTGAGCTGTGCTCTGAGCTGTTGGTGGTTTCCAAGGCCTGCCACAGGGGCCTTGCTTGGGGCTGTGCCTGTTGAATTCAGGGAAGGCAACTTGTTAGATAATGGGGAGGGTGGGAAAAGCTGTTTAAGGCTCTTAAAACCTAGGTGATCCACAGTGCAAGGAAATCACAATCTTGGTTCAGAATGATGCCCAACTACAGGCTTTATGGGCTGATTTCTTTTTAAGTGCTACAACACCAGCCCAATCTTAATTTTTGAGTATTTAAATTATTAATAAGCTCTTTTTTAGGGATTCCTGTTTAAAGTACTGCATGCTAAGAACTTCAGTGCAGTTGCCATGTACTGCTGACATTATTGTACTGAAAAATAGCTGTATTTGGGCCCTGTGCTGATTGTTTAGGGTTGTCTCTCCTCTATAATCCTTGTAAGAGGGCGCACATCTCGGGAACTTTTCTGGTGTCTGTGCTAAGCTTTAGGAATGTGGGTGCCTGGTATTTCTGCTGTTCTAAAAAATTATGGACAGAAGTGCAAGAAGACTATTGAGTCATTGTGCTACAGTGAAATGGCTGCAAGGGACACTCAAACTCTGGAAGTTTCACTTAATTTTCCAAAATAAATGCTGATGCATGTTGTTCGGCTAATGCCAACATCACTGTATCCTATTTTGCAGAAAACAGGAGGGAGAATAAAACATTTAATTGCTAGTCTGAAGCTTTCTGTATTTTATATGAAAAAATGAATTTGGAAGTGCACTCTATAACTCAGTGATGTCAGTACATCAATCCTTTAGCGTTATAAGCCACATACTCTGTTCTGGTTAGGCTAGAAAATAATCTCCCTATGAAGAATGATAACAAATTCCAAAAATACAGAAAAATCCAATTTTAACTTTTGATTACTAAAAAGCTTCTTGAAAATGGCATAGGTATAAGGATATAGGAATGAAAAGCATTATTACAAGAAATCTTCCTGCAATTAAAAATTTAAAATTGCTGGCAATGTTCTAGTGTGTCACAGCTCTATTCCTGCCTCTGGAAGTAAGTAGGAAAGCCTCTGTTCCTAGCTTTCCCAAGGAACTCACATCATTGATCAACTTGACTTTATCAGTGGTGGGTGCTGTTGTCCTTGTGGTGTTTAGGTGGGAGCTCTTTCAGTGGATATACACAGGTTGGTGAAAGAAGTTATTTATTCTTTTATCTCTGCCAGAGGATTGAGCATCCTATTCCGTGAAGGATCACAGGCTGCTGTCCTCCTGGAATAAAGGAAACCCTTAAATGAATGCCATTTAGATATTTGCAATATGCCTTTATGGGAAGTTCTAAGCTAATAATGCTGTGCAGCACACAAGGGCTTTCTCATACATCAGCAAGCCGCTCTGCTTATCACCATGATCAGCACTTCCTTGATGCAAGAACACACACATGTACACGCACAGAAAAGGCTTCTCTGTTTGGATAGAATGTCACCTAGGTGACAGCAAAAATTCCTGCCTCCTGGCTATGTACTGGTCTTGAAGTACCTGTAGTTATGTTATGATATATGCACTTTGAACAGCACAGACTGGAGTTTTAACAAATTTCATACTGCTGGAGGTAGAATACAGTTTAGAAAGCATCATAAAGAGTCAAAACAAAATGATTTTATTACCTGTCTTTGGACAGGGCCTTGTCATGGGTTTGAATATTTCAAGCCTGCTTTTGAAAAATCCTGGATCTTCTTGTGCATCTGTGCTTGTTGAGAGGAACATTGAACTATCTGTCTGCCCCTCTTATGCTGTTAGAGGTGAAAGTGGCAACACAGAGCCCCTCTAGTGTATGCTAGTGACTTGGCTGCCAACATAGAACCAGCTGGTCTTCAAAATAGTTCCACCTCACCGTGTTTTCTCTTCTCAAGATGTATTGCCTCTTGGAAGGAGGCAGTGTGTGCTAAGAACAGGTGATGCAAAACCTACAGTGGAATAAGCTATCTTATTACATGATCTCATGAGTTTAAGGCTGCAACCTTCAACAATCTCAACAGTTTTGCTTTGGTTTACAGATGTTGTGCTTAGTGGTGTGCATGTTTCAGGTCCCACATCTTAGCTGGATATGTTTATCAACTGCAGTTACCACATTTCCCATACATGCTGCTTTTATCTATGTGAATTTTAAAGGAAGTAGGAAGTGGTCTAAGGTTACAGCATTTGAACCACAGTGATGTGCAGAGCAGAAAAACAGGGTGTCTGGTACTATTAGTTCAGTCCCACTTCTGAAGATCTCCTATTTCTTAAAAGTTATCCTGTTCTTAGTTAAACTACTTGGGTGATTTATACCCAAAACCTCTGATTGCCGAATCACTTGGTGTTTGTTATGTTCTCTGCCTTTAGTCATCACATAACTGTTCTCTTGCTTTCTCTCTGGATCTCCATGGCTAGTTGTTCCTTTGGCCTTGATTTTTGTTCACATGATCTGTTTCTGAGGCCGATTTACTTCAGGCTTGCTGTGACAGAGGCATCAACTTGTGTGTAGCTAAGTAAACACAGATACATGAGTTCTGGGTTTCCAGCTATAAGGTTGCTCCTTTATGCCAGGAGAACAGGTAAATTTTAAATGCCTTCTTGCTTCCTTCACCTGGACTGCTGGCAGTTACCCTTTCAGGAAAAGGGAAGATGAGATCAGCTTTCATGACCCATTTCAAAAGAACAAGGATGAGGCCTGGAGGCAGATATCCTCTAAGGTTTCTGCTTTGTTCTGCCTCTCCACAGCTGGTCTCTTCCTTTTCCTTACAGATGCCTCCCATTTTCATTGGCTTTTTTTTTTTTCCTAGACCAGAGTTGCTTGCTCTGTATCTTAACACAGCTGAGTTACTGCACAAAGCGCTCCTGGGTTTGTACTAGTTCCAAAATAACTTTGTCCTTAGTATTTCATAGCAAGTTTGCCCAAATGCACAGCAAAATCCAGGAGAGAAGAAAGCTGTAAACCAAGCTGCGCGTCTCATGCAGTGACAAAGATCACAGATTTTCTTCTGACTCATTCATCCAACTGTTGACATGGGTTAAAAAAGCCTGAAGTGGCAGCCCTGAATCAGAATACAGCTACATTTAAAATGTACTCCATTGACTTGACTCTTGACCCTTAGACTCTGGCTGCATGCAGTGTAACTGCTGTAGTTTGTTCCCATAGTCACTGTTTAATTAAGTGTGATTGCTGGGCTTTTTCTCGTGATAATTTTCAGTTAAACAGTAAGCAAAGCTTTGCATTTGCATAAGCTTTAGAGCAGTCTTTAGTAATTCCTAGTTACTTTGGCAAGGATGAACTTCCAGTGACTTTAGTCTCCTTGCTCCATGCTCCTGTATATGCTGAAAGCATGCAGCGCTGCCAGAGCTGTACAGATTTTGCCCAGGAAGAAACCAGTCAGCACTCCCATCTAAGTCAATGAAGATACTAAATTACAAAAGAAAAGGCTTTTGTGCCACCTCAGTCCATTTTTCAGAGCACAGTTCAATGCTGTCTAGAAGACACCTATACACGCATGGGTGCACCCACCCCTTTTCATGCTTGAAGTATTCCAGTACTGTATAAACAACATGAATCAATGTGCCTTACAACACATGAACTTCATGCAGGGTAATGGGGTCTTGTTAAACAGCAGTTCCTCCTAGTTCTAATGCGGGGATCCCTGTGGAGTCTGGCAGCTAGTTCTGCATGAAGCCTCCTGGCATGGGCATTTACTTTCATGAGTATTAACCTTCTCAAACTGCTTCTGTCATCTGGGGGCAAAAACTTGCTGTTTAATCTTGTAGTTTTAGATTAAATTCACATTTGTTTCTTACTAGATTGCACTTGCTCAGACAGGAGCATACACTGGCTCTGGATGCATCCTCCGAGAGATGTGGCTAAGCTGAACTGGCGTGTGGAAGAGGCCAGCCAGGTGCTGTCTTGCACCAAGTGCCAATGCAAATCTGAGTGCTATTTCTTAATGGAAGTAGGAACTGTGTAGACTTTGAGGATAGACAGTGCAGTTTCATGCAGTGGCCACACTGATCTAATTGCTGCTGGTACACAAGTGCACTGTTGCTTTTCTGAGCTGTTAAGAAGAACCAGCTTGGCAGAAAGCTTATTAATGTTTTTTAATTTGTACAGAATGAGTATCCTGTCAGCCTGACTCCCCGAGTCAGTTTTTTACAAGATGCTGGGTGCCTGAGCATATAGGGCAGTCCTTTTAGCTCCTGGCTGGCTGATAGCTGAGCTGTAGCAGGAAACCCTGAGACAGAAGCTAAAACCAGGGTCTGCCTTCAGCTAGTAAGAGTTTCATCAAGCACAGTTCTGCTTATGTAGGAAGTTGTTGCAGGATTCTGGTTTTCTCCAGGTCCTTGTCCAAAATGCTCTTGGGGTGGCATGTGACAACAGGCTTCTTCCTGCTGTTCCCAGCTGTTCTCAAACTGAAATGGAGAAGAATTTCATTAAATCAAGTCCCAAGTGTGTGTTTCTTTCCAGATGTTGATGATGTATGTGCATGAGAACTGCTGACCTCAGATCTGCAGAGTGCATGGATTTGTTATGCTTGAGTATCACCTTGCCTTGGTCCCCTGCTGATGATTCTGTCTGCCCATGCAGTTCCTGAGGGTGACGAAACAATACCTGCCCCACGTGGCCCGCCTGTGCCTGATCAGCACCTTCCTGGAGGATGGCATCCGCATGTGGTTCCAGTGGAGTGAACAGAGGGATTACATTGATGGCACATGGAACTGCGGCTATTTCCTGGCCTCCATCTTTGTGTTCATAAATCTCTTTGGGCAGCTAAGTAAGTGGCTCTAAGGCTTTTAAGGTGGATACCAAAGCACTCCAGTGTGTCTGCCACCCTGGCTTGTGTAACCACTGTGAATCATGTAAGCATGGGATGCCTCACTGACTTCTTAATAGCCACTGAAAGCTTAGAATTGATAGTACCCCATGGGCTGAATGAAGAGAACTCAATTGACCTGCTTCAGTCTTTCCTAAAAGTGATCTTGGAGAATTTCTTCTGACACTTACCTCTGAGTCAAATGCCAAGAATCTATCAGGACAGTCTGTTTTCAATTCTGTAGATGCCTCTCTAAACACATACACCCCCTGAATTTCCTAAATGAAATACTCTTATTTCTTAAACAGGGCAGTGTTAAGACTTTCCCAGTGTCCTGACTGAAGGGGTATTAATCTCAATGGCAGTCTTGTCCTGCAGGTGGTGTGCTTAAGCCTGAGGGTGGCTTGTGTTGGAGATTTTTCAAAACCTAGGATTAAAAAACAAGCCCAGAAGCAGAGCTCCTGTGAGTGTGCTGGTGGGCCTAGAGAAACAGAGAGAAGTCAGATCTTTTGCTGTTCATGTTGTGTCCCTTGATTGTTCTGCCAGTTTCTTGTCTTGTGTTTGGGTTTAAATTGTTTTATTTTAACCTCATAGTTTTGTGTAAGAAATCAGCTTAATTGAATGCAGTTACCAGTCCTCATGTCAAAGTAGCAAAGGTTGACAGTGCTTTCTGATAAAGACTTGAGGAAGGCTATAAACCAACAGCTTTAAAGGAAAAGGAGTACAGCATGTTTGCCCTAACACCTCTTTCACCAAAAAATAAAAGAAATCCATAGTTAGTTGAGTTCCTTTTTAATTTCTTGTAGTGCTTCAACACCGATGGCTGCTGTACAGTGCTGTGTTGGGGGCTGCATTCAGCATGTGCTTACCCTTTGTCAAATGAAAGATGTTTCTGGAATGAGAATACATTTTAAAATGCACTAAGGCTAAATCTAGGTTCTCAAACCAATTTTTGCCAGTAAAAGTTCCTGCCTGATGTTCTTTGTAACTCAGTGGAAAGCAACCAGTGTCTGCTCAGTTCAGAACAAGTTAGCATTCCTGCAGCATCTTTTCCTGTGCAAACCAGAAGTGTAACTGTGTTCAATTTCCCCAACTCAGGCGGCTGCATCCTGGTGCTGAGTAGGAACTTTGTGCAATATGCCTGCTTTGGACTGTTTGGAATTATAGCATTACAGGTAGGAGGCTTGAGTCCAGCCCTTCTAAATTTTATCTTTCAAATCTTTCTTGCTTAGCTCCAGCATTACCAACATAGTTAAATACAACTCGCAGCCCTGGAGTTCTTCTCCACCCTGGCCTAATGCCAGGCCTCAATGGCACTGAACTGTTTTGCTGCTTCTGATGTGCCCAATAGATCCTGAGCTGTAATTCACTTGGCTGGAGACACTGATTCAGTACTTGACCAGTTTAGCAGAAGTAACTTATGGTTTACCTGTCTGTCAGTAAAGTGCCAGATGTGGAACGTGCAGTTGCTTTACCCTTCAGCACACAGCTGTTATAAAAGATCCTGGCTAGTAGCATCCTTCCTATTCAAAATCAATGAACGGGGGGGTTGGGGGGTGTGCTGGTGTATGATTACAGCGCAAGTGGATCCTGGCTTCTGTTCCCTGTTTTACACTGGCTGACTGGGCAGCACTGATGTAACCTACCATGTTTCCTTCAGTGTAACATACCTGTAACTGACTTCTGCTATGGATAGCACAGGCTTGATACTGTAAGATAAATCCATAACGTCAGTGCAGTTTATATGGTGTTTTAACCTGGCTTTTTTTCCCTTTGCCTAGACTATTGCATACAGCATTCTATGGGACCTGAAGTTCTTGATGAGGTATGCCTAATTCTTAGAGTTTACCAGAACAGAACCAAAACTGTCCTCTGTCACTGACAGAGGGAATGATCTCTGTACATAGTGTTTACTAAAATACACTACAGGTATTTACAAATTATGCATTTATGTTGAACAAGAAATGTCAGCACTTAAAAAATCAGTAGAGTCTGTGTTAAGCCATAGACCAATATTGTAGAAGGCAAAGGACTAATCCTAGCCCTCTAGGATCCAAGTGCTTCTTCTACTAACCTTCTTGCTGAGCACTCACAAGCAACTGTCTAGACTGGATCAGTGAGCTGCTGTCATTTCCTCAGATGGCTAAGATAGCAGCTGTGCTTGCGCATGACTGAAGTAATTTTCTGGGATAGCTAAAGCATACAGGTACTAGAATGGTTACTGGAATTTTAAATCTCTTAACATCTTCTTCAAGTACAAGGCAGGGCTCTTAAACATGAGCTTTCTTGCCAATCCTGAGTAATGGCTGACTGTTGCCTTTTCACCCCTCTCCTTTGAGAAGGGGGTAGGGGGCAGCACAGGAACTATACTCTGGGCTTACTACAACCCTGTAAACTGTGTACCTGTGTAATTTTTAGCAGGACTGCTATTCTGTTTTCTCAAAGCAACCTCTGAACTACTTTGGCATATGTGGCTAAACCTGAGGTACAGAATAACTTCAATGCAACTAAAGTCATGCAATGACAGATGCAAAGCAACTGTGGCTGAGCTGAGGGTGCTGGACTTCCCTGGCAGGCTTTACATGTCTGCACAGGCTTGGGGAAATCCTTGAGCGCAATGCTGCTGTGTCAGCTGTGAAGCCTAATGCAGGCACACTGCATGGGGAGGAGTAGGTCACTCCTCCCCAGCTTGCAGATTCTTACTGAGTTTAAATTGTTGGATAAAACTTTATATCAATAGAGCAGTGCAAAGTGTAAACTGCCTTTGGGTTTTTTTTTTTTCCCCCTGTCTTCCTGTAGGAACCTGGCCCTTGGGGGAGGTTTGCTGCTGCTTTTGGCCGAGTCACGCTCAGAGGGGAAAAGCATGTTTGCTGGTGTTCCTACCATGCGGGAAAGCTCCCCAAAGCAGTACATGCAGCTGGGGGGCCGTGTGCTGCTGGTCCTCATGTTCATGACACTGCTACATTTTGATATGAACTTCTTTTCTGTAAGTATCTGAGTATAAAAGTATGAGTTAAGGAACTAGAATATAGTACCAACTCCCTGATCAGCTGCAGCACCTGCTCAGTGCTTATCATTTAAGTCTGGTTTTTAGTAAAATTAAAATGTAGACAAAGTTACTAGATCGTCTGTGCCATGTCAGCCTGTTCTGTTGAACTTGTTCGGGCCCTGTTCTGATGCTTGTTTATTTATTTAAGAGCCATATGTAAGCTTGTGGTTTTTTTTTTTATTTGCAGATTCTGCAGAACATTGTGGGCACAGCCCTGATCATCTTGGTGGCAATTGGTTTCAAGACTAAGCTGGCTGCCTTGACTCTAGTCATCTGGCTGTTTGGCATCAATATCTACTTCAATGCTTTCTGGACCGTCCCAGCCTACAAGCCCATGCACGACTTCCTCAAATACGATTTCTTCCAGACCATGTCTGTAATTGGAGGCCTCCTCCTTGTGGTTGCACTGGGTCCTGGTGGAGTCTCCATGGATGAGAAGAAAAAAGAGTGGTAACAGGAATAGCAACACTTCTTGGGACAGAACATATTAAGTCCAGAACTGATTCTTTACGGATTCAACAAAAACTGACAGCATTTTACATGTACATGCCCCCTTCCTATTAAAGGCACAGATATTCTGAATTTGATTTACAGTGGCATCAGTAATGTAATAGACAAAATCCTATTTCTTCAAGAAAAGTTGCCTAGGTTTATTCTAACTTCTAGATTTGGAACTAACCCAAGGAACCTGCATTTTGCTGATGCTTCAGTGAGTTTCAGTAGAACAGTAGTTTGCTGCCTTTAATGTCAGCAGTGTTCTCAAATTTGAAGTACTGTGAGCAGATACAGCTGTATCATTGTGTACTCTTGGGTTCTAGCTGTAACTAAAGTGGCTCACATTTCTCACCCTCATTAAAACTGTCTCGTGCACGAGGAGTTCCCTTGCTGATCATAGCATTTCTTATCAACGTGGAAAGCAGCATCAAGAAAAACAGTTATTCTGCTGCTTAGAGGCCTGTAATTCCATTTTGTTTAGCAGGGGAAGTATTTCCTACCCCCAAATGGAAGGCAAAAAGAAAAGCTCTGAAAGCAGTTGTACCCCCTTCTAACATGTCCCAGTTCCCCTTTCAGGTGGAACAAGGAGAAATTCTTTATTGCTAATCAGGAGTCCTGTTTTGCTAATCACATTTCAAGGAGTGGAGGGGGCAGTACTCCTGAAGAGACAGAATGTCAGTTTCTGTGAAAATTCTGTGCCAAAAGAACTCTTTTTTTCAGCATTATTTCCCCAGAGTTTCCTCCTGAATTCCCAAGAAGGGAGCAAAGTTGTGCTGCAGGTTCTATAACAGAAGCTCCTTTCTGCTGTTAACTAGCTTCCATCCATGTATGGCCCAGATTCCTATCTGAATTGTAGGTTATTGGTAAAAGTGTCTTGAAAACTGCAGAACTTCCTCTTTTCCCAGCACTCGGTACAGGTGAGGTGGGAGCAGTCAATCTTCTCATTCTGTAGGGTTTGCTTCTCTGGTTCACTTCTGTCTTGTCCTGGCTGCACCAGTCCCTGTGACAGCAAGGAGAGCCACTCGAGGACAGCCTGTTCTCTGCCCCATGGTGGCTCATCCCAGGCTGTGTAGGGAGGACACCCCATGTCAGCTCTGTGCTGCCAGAACTCCAGTTTTTGGCTCTGAATCCATTGGTTATAGCTTAATAATGCAAATTCAAACTTGTGTGTTCAGAGGGAGGAATTCCTCAGTATAATGGGAGGGGGAAGATCCCATTTCCACCTTTCAGTGTCGCAGTCGCTGTGGCATGAAAATGCTTAGTGCTGCTCAGAGGAGGCATTTTGTCCTCTGCCAGTCAGCTGGATAAGCCTATTTCACAAGATCATGGAAGAAGTCTAGAAAGCATGAGCCCTACCAACTTGCTAATATTACATTGATACCTTGCACTGTTGTCTCCCTTGAGAAAGCTGCTCAACTGTTTGTTCAAGGAATAATTCAGCTGAATGTCTCCAGCAGGAGTTATTTACCAGGGTCTCCTGGTAAGGACACTAACCTGGACAGTTCAGCTTAATGGTTGCTTTTTTAGGAGAGAAAACTAGTCTGAAAGAACTGATGCCAAGTAGAAGAGCACTGATGAATGTTAAACCAATGATTTCATCATCTTGAATGGAAAATGGCCAGTGTAATAGCAAGATGTGCTGCTGCTGAAGGAAAGGAATCAGATGGGGGGTAGGTGAGAGGGGAAGCCAGCAGATAAGGTTGAGTCATAGAGAAACTTTTCTTTTTAAAAGGGTTTGCAAGAGAAGCTTTTTACCTCAAGTGTTCACTGTGCCCATCTCTTCACAGCAAAACTAGTCTTTCCAGTTACAGATAAGCAGCACAGGTGCTTTTGCTCAGTTTCACTGCAGGTCTTTTAATGGTTTTAGAATACATCAAGGCAGCCAATCTCAGATACTTTAACTGCTGGTGGTGTTCACAGTATTTATAAATGGAATGATAAGGGCTACTTACAGGAGTAGTTTCTAAGTTGACTTTCTCAAGTTGTGTCCTGTCTAAGGAGCTGGATGACAGCCTGGTCTGAAATGCTGACTGACCAGTTTCCTCTGTGAAAATCTAGTCCCTTTTCCAGCAGAAGACCCCAGAAAAGGCACTGGTACTGTCCCTTGCAGCAGAAATGTTTTGGTACTAAAGGGGCATGGTCAGGAGGAGGGCATTAAAGGTATTTCCAGACAGCACAATATACAGACTTACTGTGAGTCCTGATGCAAATGATTCTGGTTTCCTACCTATGCTGCTGTATTTGTGCATCTCCCAAAAATCACATGACCTCTCCCCATGGCTGAGAAGCTCTCACAAGCAGGATATCAGCTGTCGATTGGCTCTGCAAAGTGTTCTGGAATTCATTCTGAATATATTTTTTTGCTTTCTATGTGGAAAAAAAAAAGTATAAATTCTCATTTTATGCTGTATTTTGTACCTTAGTTGTGTTTGAAAATGTTTTGATTTTTGGAAACAATCAAAATAAAACAACGGCATCTTTGTATCCACCTGGCGTGTGTGGCTGGTGACACTCCTCAGGCAGGCTGCTGGTTACTGTTCCTGTGCCACCACTGTCAGACTTCTTCATGAGGAAGAGTCCTCAGCTCTGGGCTGCCTGCATGTGGCAGTGCTTCTCCCTGGGGACAGTTTTAGGCTTCTAAATACCACTTGATTCTACCCCACTGCTCCTCTCCTCAGCTCTAACAGGTAACAGCACCCACTACAATTGTTACACAACAGGCTTCAGACCACTGCAGTTATCACAAAGTTTATTTGCCATTGGCTGCTTTCTTCAAGTTCTTGGGTCTTCGATGATGACTTTTGAATTTCTTCTTTGAAGGGCCTGACTGTTTCTGTAGAGGCAAATAAGTTAATCAGCTGATTTCCAAACCCCCATAACAGCTTAAAGGGAAACTGAGTGAGCTTTCCTTCACCAGGTGACAGAGCAGAAGAGCACTTTCCCTGCCCCTACCCTGCAAGTTTGCACCCCTTTCTCTGACAGATCTCTCGTTCCATTAGACAGACTGTGTAGCAATGAACCCAAATTTCACCCAGCCTCAACTCTCCAGTCTGATACAGTTATAAAGGATCTAGCCCCTTCCTCAGAGTCTGCCTTGGAGAGTTAAAGGTTTGTCCACCTTTATGTAGGGAGTATCTGTCTGCTTCCCAATCTGAGAAAGAATATTCTCGTAATGCAAGACCTCACCAGCTCCTCAAGAGGAGGAAAAAGGGCCTAGAAGGACCCTGTGCCTTCAAAGGGTTTGTGTTTGTGTGTGTCTGGGGACATGCTTCAGTCTCCTTAGGCCACTGTGCAGCAGGATCCTATCAATGGCCTCTTTGTACAAGCAGGAATAATCCTAGTGACCGCAGACAGGGTGAGTTGCTGGTGGCAGTTCACAACTCAGGACACAGCCAGCGGCTGGCACACGGGGAAAAGCCATTCTGAGTAGTTCTGCACCTTCTGCTGGTTCTCAGACAGGAACAGATCAAACACATACAGATGTGATCCCAGCTCAAGGCTCCCCTACTGCTGCACGCGGCATGACTCCTACCTTTCCCCGTTTGTTGCCACTGGCTCTGCTGACATCTATTCTTCCACCATCCTCTCTGTTCATGTCACCATTCTGCTTGGTCCCATCATCCTCACTGTCTGTTGCAAAGTCATCACTGCCCTTTGTGGTTTGTGGAGCCGCTGGGCTTTTTCTTGGAAAGAGTGCAGCTAAAATACAAACACTTAGCATCAGCCCCAGACACAGGCTTCCCCATAACTTTACTCTGAGGACATTTTAAAAGCAATTTGCAAAGCTGCTTCCAGTCTCTGAGCTCGTATGTATCACTACTGGAATACTTGGGAAATAAACACGCTGGTTTATGAGTGTGCCTGGTCCTCTCACTAGCCCCATTCCGGGGACTGCTCAGCGCAGCCTATTCTGGAGTGTCATTCCTGTCCCTCCCACAGCCAGGCAGCACCCACAGGTGTAAGCAGCACGGCCTGACCAGCTTCTGTGAGACAAGGATTTGCTAGGAAATAAGGAACGCAGCGATACCTAAAGCAGCAAATCCCAGCAGATCCCGGATCCTTCCCCCAACACCTTATGTGACCCAGCTCTGGTTATCGTAGAATCATAGAATAGTCAGGGTTGGAAAGGACCTTAAGCTCATCCAGTTCCACCCCCCTTGCCATGGGCAGGGACACCTCACACTAAACCATGTCACCCAAGGCTTTGTCCAACCTGGCCTTGAACACCGCCAGCAATGAATCATTCACAACTTCCCTGATCAACCCATTCCAGTGCCTCACCACCCTTACAGTAAAGAATTCCTTCCTTAGATCCAATCTAAACTTCTCCTGTTTAAGTTTGAACCCGTTACCCCTTGTCCTCTCACTGCAGTCCCTAATGAAGAGTCCCTCCCCAGCATCCCTATATGCCCCCTTCAGATACTTAGTGATAACTGCATTTTCTTATCTGGTGCTGGTAAGCTTTACTGAAACCCAACGACTCCATGCCTCTGGCATGTGAGCAACAAAGAACAGTATAAAGAAGCTGGGAGAAAATCCCTTCAAACAACTCTCTTCAGGACACAGATGACAGTGATGTTCTCACTCACATGGGTACAGGTCACTCATGCTATCATCTGTCTCCTCTCCATCCTCATCGCTGGACTGTGGCTCCCAGAATTTCTCTTTTCTGTAAGGCCGCCCATTCCTGTTCATTTGGCCATCAGGGTGCTGTGTCCGCCGCTGCTTCTGTCGCAGGCATGCCGGGATGTACTCCACTCCTTCCTTCTGGCACTCTTCATCTAAGAGAGCAGCTCTTACGAAGGCCACCCTATCACCTGAGGCCTTTTCATTCCCAGCTCCTAGCTTGTGTTAAATGCAACTCAAAAGCAAGTCAACTTCCAACTCTAATATACATTCATGTAATCTACAGTGATGCTACAGACCATAAGAGGGGAAAGATGTTTACACTGAGCCTGTGCTACAGGAGTGAACTGCCCTCTCCAGTAGGGATGGTCCAAGGTATTTGCTAGAGGCCAACTGCTCTCTACATCTGGGATCTTTCTCCCTTGCTGAGGAGCACACACAGCAACAGCAGCACACTACTGTCAATCTAAAGAAAACTGACCAACTCCCTTCACGTAGATCTAGTGGAATCTCCAAAGTTCAGAGAAAAAACCTCCTCTGCGTGTATCTTCAGAAAACTACTTACATGTCTTTATGGCCTTCTGATAGCGCCTCCCCCGGACATGAGACAGCACTTGCTCTGGGTACTTGTTGATGTGCCTGAGAGTCAGCTTGCAAAACAGCTGGTGTCTGACAAAGGCAGAAACAAAGAGCCAGCAACAGTTTAAGTCTGCTGTTGTGTAGTAACTTTTCACTTACAAGGACTGTGCTCAAAGTTGATAAATATTTTATAAAGCCTTTTCCAGTCTCACAAAACCCACAGACTCAAGAACCTTTGTAAAACTCTACCACTGCGTGTCTGAGACTGAACAACACGTAAGTTTATCACACAGGGGGAAGAATACGTACAGGTTCTTTGTGCTGGGCACTATGTGGGGCTCAAACATGCTGTAGTCAAACTCGCTGGCTGTCTTTATCAGCCGCTGATACTTCTTGCCGTTAGTGTAAGTCTGCAGGTCCGACAGCCGACACGGCATCTCGTGTCCCGTCAGCCTGCACCGCACCTGAAGGAAACGTGGGGTCACGGAAGTGCAGAGGGTTACTCGGAGCCGGGGCGCATCCCGACCCCCCACCAGCGCCCCTCCGCCGGCCCGCCCCCAATCTCCACACTGAGACAAAGGGCTCTGGGCCCGAAGCTCACGGGGCCGAGCCCATGCGCCGCGGCTCCCCCGGGCCGCTCACGGGACGCGGCCCCGGCCTCCCCTTGCAAACCCCTCCGAGTGGCAGCCGCGGTCCCGCACAAGGCTCCATCCGCACCCGGCCCGGCTGCACGAGGCTGAGCAGCGGGTGCTGCCGCAGGAAGAGCCGCTCGGCCTCGGCCACCTCGGCCTCGGGCCCCTAAGCCCCGGCGCCCGCCATGCCCGAGCGGCGCGCGCGACTTCCGGTGCCGGAACCATAGAGAGGAACCCCCCCACGCGGGGGCCGTCGGGACCGGGGGCACCGCGGGCGTCGCGGGGAGCGGTGGCGGCGTTGCCATGGCGACGGAGTGAGGCGGCGTGAGCGGAGGTGAGGGAGGGACGGAGACCGGCAGGGCGGCGGGCGGATAGCGGCGGAGGGCGGTGCGTGGGGAGCCGAGGGGGTCCGATCCCCTCTGCCTCAGAACGGGCAGGAGGGAGGTAAGAAGCGGCACCACCGCTGCCCGGGGCTCCCCGCAGCTCCCTGGGGTACCGGCACTGACCCGGTAGTGCGGGGAACCCGCAGCTCCGCCGTGCGCCCTGCACCGGCCCCTTCTGCCTCCCCGTTGCGCGTAGGGGGCAGCGGGGGAGTGATGGAATGACTCTCCGCGGAAGGTATAGGTTGCGGAGGTGTGGATGGAGCGCTCGGCTGAGTTCAGCTCTGCCGCTCTCTAACCGCCCCCTCTGCCCCGAGGCATCCGCAGTGGACATTGAAGGGCGCAGCGTAGCGAAAGGGTGGCAGCTGGTGATGCTGGGGTTTGCGGATCTCGACAGCCCTACAGTAACTCCTCCACGCTCCGGAGTGCGGCGAACAAAAAGCTCTTGAAAGCTGGGCTTTCTTGTTCACAAGATTTTCTCGTGTCTGCTGTATAAATTAAGTTGCGGTTTGCTTCAAAGAGTTTTGAAGCTGGAGTTGAAGGAGCAGGAGATAGTAACTTTTTCTCTTGGCTGGAAAGAGTTTGAAACGCCCCAATTACAATTCTGTTGGAAGGTCTTTGTTTTACTGCCTTTGCTCGTGTATGCCTGCGTTAATCTGACCTTGGTCTGAAAGCTTTATATGAGATTCACGAACAATCTTGAAACTAAAACCTGTTTACCACCTTTATACTTACAAGTACTTTAAACGAATGCTTTTAATCAAATTAATAAAGTGGTCTAGTAGCATTTAGTACAAGCAAGTAGCACATTGATTCAGTATGTATGTAGTTTTTTAACTGCTGCATAATCTCATTCAAGCACATCTTCAGCATCACATATAAGACAAGTTATGCATGTTACTTGGAAGCTTTTTACTGTACAAGCAAAGGGATTTATTGTTTTTTTTTTTTGTTTTTTTTTTGTTTTTTTTTTAAGAAAATTTATGTATTAGTTTAGAAGTAAGATGCTTAAATCGTTTCTCAGTTTCCATAGCTTGCAGTTGCAATCCTAATAAAAGAGGATGCTGAGAACCAAAGTTACCCATGTGTGTGCTTTTGAAGATACTGCGTGCTATCCAAATCCACTAAAGGGTGGCTTAGTAAATGTAACCCATTGGCATTGCAGCACTGCAGTAGTTACTATATTAACCAGCCCAATGCTTTAGGATTTCTGATTCTTACAAAATACTTTGAAAAAGAACTATTAGTGTACTTTACTTAAATACGAATATAATATTTGCATTCTCATTTTATTGTATTAGTGATTCACATATCTAAGTACAAATACTTCCAAATGCATCTTTATGCTGAGGTTTCATCTAGCAAATAGTTTCTCCTAGAACTTGATATGGGTGAGATTGAACAGAAGGAGCAACGTTTTTTACCACAGTTATGTTGTTGAAGCACAGAATTGTTCACTATCTGTATGAGTAGTCTCATCAATTTCAATGGGATTAAGAGTCCCAGTGTGAATCACAGGTTCTGATCCTCTGAAAAGCTTTGCTAAAGATTAGGTGCACCTTTATTTACAATATATTTCACTATTTTCTAGTTAATGATAATCTGGATGTGTTCAAGAACATGGATGATAAACTGTTTTACACAATTTTACCAGCACGGGCTTGGAACATTGTTTGAAAGTGGCAAAAACAAGGGTGAATTATATAGTTCATTCTCAAGTTTTGCTGATTGTTCTCTTTTTGAGATGCTGTGATATGCTGCGTTCTGTAAATGCTGTGTATGAGAGTGAAGATATTGTAGAGATTCTTCTCTGGGGCACTAAATTATTATTGCAATTATTCCTTAAAGTCAGGTATCTCAGCTAACATAACTCAAAGCATATGGTGCTCAGAAAGAGCACAAATATTTCCTGGCTATATGAAAATCCCCTTTTTCTCCTCCCTCAGCCCCTAAAACAAATATGCATGTTTTCTATCACCAGCAATGTTTCAACTTGCATCTGCTCTCACTGTCTTTATGAAGCTAGAAACAACTTCATAGCTGCCTAATTTTGTGCAACTTCATGTATAGCAGCTTCTGAAAAATACAGATTTATTCAACACAGTATTAAATGTGATGAAAGCTACCTAGCTGACTGTAATTTCTTTTTCTGCATGGCTCTTCTCGAAGCAGTTGGGGCAAATGTGGTCAGACAAGGCCTTGTTTATTTCACAAAGAGGAAGAGTATAAGGGTTGTGGTCAGTGTGTAAAGGGAAGATGTTCTAGAAGTATGAAACAGAATAACAGTGTGTGGCTCTATAGTGGAAGTTCTTGTTCCCTTTGTCTTCATCATTGCAGCAGCATAAGTACTTTCCCTTCTCTTTTTTTTTTTTTGCCTGTGGGGCACTCTCTCTTCTAAAACCATTTGCCACTCCTGTCATTTTATTACATTACATGCAGTTGACAGCTGCAGGTGGGAAACAGGATGGTTAGAAGGGAGCAGAGATCCCATTCGTTGGATATCAGAGACCTCTGTTGGCAAGAAAAGTTGATTATATTTTCATCTCTACCTCATCCAGAACTCCTCAGAGTGCTGTCTGCCACTGTTACAGACAGCACGAAAAGTGGTCATCAAGTATGAATGTCAAATAAAATATGGGAAACTTGTAAGATCTAGGAAAGTTAAGTGAATTTGAAGTTGGGATCTTTCAGCCCTTCTGAAGTTTCCCTTAGAAGGTGGATGATGTTGACTTCAAAGTTTCGGATGCTTATATGATGAGGAACCTGATAGTAGGCTATGATATAATCATGTCACTTTCAGTCTTGAGGTGATGTATTTTTCATGGTGAAAGTTTGGTTTCTTTGGAGAGAAGGAAGAAATATTTTTCTGACAGATTGATTTTGAAATCGAACAATGACTATTGCTTAGGTGGCAAGTAAATGTAGAAGTAAATTTTGGAGGACGTGAATTCTAGGACTCTGGAAGATTTGAAGTTCTTACTTCCACAATATATTTACTATGCCTTTTACTATTTGATATTGTCTTCTTTATACATATGCATACCAGGTCCCCCACAACCTTAAAAGTATGCAGCCCCATTTCCTAATGGAAGTTCTGTATCTTGAGCTTAGTACATTGCCAGTGACGATTGCTTGTGCTGGAGTATTTCAGGCAAGCGTATCACTGTTAACCTGAAAAAAAGAAGCTTTTGGAATGATTTACTGACCTCAGAAAACTGTGTTCAAACTTTTCTTTCATTTAATATAGTTGAGGATAACCAAACTCAGCGTTGTAAGTATCAGTAGCTGGACAAGAACAAATGATCTTCAAATGCATAGAATTTATATTTGGTTACATGTATTTTAGAGGCAAAAACTTCTAGTTACTACTTAAATGCATATGAGGTGAATGGCTTGTGTCCAGCAAACATCACTGTAATGCCACTTGATATCAAGAGAGAAAAATTTGCCTAATGGCAACCTAATAGTAAGTGCTGCGATGTCTGCTTTTTAAGCAGGGCTTTTAACCAAACTGGAGATGGAAATAGAAAATCAGCAGCTGGTTTGGTTATGTCTCCTTCAAGGCTTGCTTTCAATACAATGAGTTCTGAATGCTGAATATTCCTTAAGCGTTTGCATTATTATATCAAAATATCATGAAAATAAACAGTTTAATTTCTTGTGCTTTTAACAATATTTTTTTATTGTACACCACTTAATTTCTTCTTTACATGTTATAGCCACTTTATATTCTTTGGAGTTTTTTTTGCTAGAAACAGGGACAATATGCACAAGGATTGCATGGTCCAATACCACAAGCATTCATACACATCTACTGAAATGATTTGCACATGTTTTGGTGCTACTAAACTTACTGAAGTGCGCTGACATTTAAGGCCTGTAGACCTGAAAGCATATTTTGGAAGGTCTGTTGATTATAAAAGACAAATTATCTAGAAAACACCTCATATTATAGACCTAAAGCTATGAGATTGCATCACACATATAATGATCAGTCAACAACTTTGAAGCTCAGCAGAATGTGTAGATGAGTTGGAGAAGTCTGTGATCGTTTAATACCAGTTCTAAAAGACTTGATTTTGGAAATTTACTCTGGGTTTTGAATGTTTTGAAGGTGTTGGATTTGGCAAGAGTTTCATAAAGACTGTAGATTTTCTTTTAAATAGAAAATATTTCACAGGTGCAATAAAATTTGCACACCTAAGTCAACAAAATGTGGTTTTAGCACAGCGGGCGTCTCCATATGCTTTCTATGTTCTAAAAGTCTTTGAGGTACATTCTATAAGAAGATCATTCTATAACGGATATGGCCACTCCAAAACTGAAATACGAGCTGTCAGCATGGCCAGGAGCATGCTTGTTATTTTGTACTACCTTCTCATTAAGATCTGACTTTATTTTATTTTTGTTTTTTTTAAACTCAATTGTAATTCCAGAATATTACAAACACAAAAAATACATCATTAACTTTGTTTCAATATTGGTTTTTAATAAAAAGTACCAAATCTGCTGGGCGATTATTCAGGCTGTTATTTTTTTCTCTATTTTTCTTTTTTTAGTACTTCAGGTGATATGCTGAGAAAAAATACAGACTGTTTAGATTATGCCACAGCTCCATGTTTTAGATCATTAGGCTTAATACAGCTTGCCAATATTGTTTGCATTGATAATTCTACACGGAACGTGGCATAAAAATATACCATTATTACAATATTGCATTACTTCTTTGATATCAGTCTCATCTGGTTCTGGAAGCAAAATTAAATGTTAAAGTTTAAAATAATCTATACTTTAAACCTTATAAATAATCCGATTTCTAAAATTTTGGTGGTACTGTAGAGATGGCCATAATTACATTAGAAATGCGCTATGTTTTATTTCTCTAACAATAATATTATTAAGGTATATGATGTCTAAATTCAGATAACTTGGAATAATCACTTGACATGCAGTTCTAAGCAACCCAGTTATGTTTACAGCTTTATTTCACTGGCACAGTTATGTAGAGTTTTGCTTCCTGTAGCTATTAAGAAAGCATATAAGTATTTAAATTTTTGCACTGAATGCCATTATATGAAATCAAGATGTCAGTGGCACATTTTCTCTCAACTCCCTTTCATTTCATTTGAATTGATATTTAATAACTCTATATGATTTAGGTTTTAGACATTTAGCTTTATTGTCTTCTCTGAATCAAGTGAGTTAAGCTTGTTTTGCAGGACTGCTTCTCTGTAATACTGCACAGAGTTGTTGATTGTATTGCGACTCTTCTATTTTAATCTTCTTGTAACATTACTATTCTTGAATTTCTCTAGCTTTCAAAACTATAAAAATTGAACAGCAGCAAGCTTAAGCCTTTCTTGATACTTTTTTCAGGGTTACTGAGATGCAAAGTTATCTGTTTTTACTTAGCAGATCTTCAGTTACTATTCTGCCAGAGGATATATTATATCATGTGTGTTTTTATGCATCTTGTTTCCTTCCAAACATAGATGAGAAACATTTCTTCGGACTCTTGAGTTCTCTGGACACTATTTTTGTGGTCTCTGTCCACTTCTTTTCCTTTGCTGTTACTAGAAGTAGTTTAGTTCTTACACGTTTTTGTTCTTATATACTTAAATTATTTTTTTTTGGCAGCTTTAGCACTATCATCTTGTCATGGCAACCTTGTGTACCTAGTAACTTTTTAATCTGTTGACTCTTCTCTCCCATTTGTTCTACAGTATTTTTACATCATTGTATTTGGATCATCCAGTATTCTTTCTGAGGTTTCCCATTTTCTCTCCTCTCATCCCGCCCTCCCCCGCCCCCTACTGAAAAGAAACAATCTATGTTGAATACTCGATCTGTATGTATTTGTATTACTTGATGGTATGTCTTCTTTTTTTACCCATGTTGACATGCATATAATCTGGTAATTGTCATTGGCCTATAGACCATTACCATCACTAAGTGAGAAATAACCATAAAAAATGTAATCTTGGTTTTCCTATAGACTGCTGTGTGACACACCTCTTTGCCTGTTCTGTTCTTCCTAGCAGCCCTTTTTACACTTCCAAATACAATTTACCTTAAGATATTAATAGTACCACTGAAGTGTACTTTCTTCTTACTGGAATTTGTTAAGTAGGATATTCATGCAGTAAAATGTGAAACTGTTAATTATAGTTAATGCTCTTTCTGGTTGTATACATTTTGAAGTATATTATGCTTGTTATAGTTTCATATTGTAAAGCATTTTGTGATTGTTCTCAATATTTTTCTATATTATTTCATTCTGGGTTCCATCCTTGGACTTGGTAGTCTCTTCTGTAAATGATGACATCTAAATGTTACTCTTAAGTAGCATTTGCATGCTTTGTTTTTTAAAGCTGTATTTAAATATCAATCCTTAAGCTCTGAAGTAGGCCAGAAATATTTTAAGGATTATTTTTGATATCTAGCTGAAAGCAATGACATTATATTACTGCCACACAAGGTATGTGAATTAGGATCAAATTCAAATAGCATGTCACGTAAGAAGAATTTATTTATTCTTGGTTTTATATAGTTCGGCTTTCTGAACTAGAAGTTACACTTGCATTTCTAGGTAACTGATGAAACCAAAAAAGTAAGAAACTGGAAATTAACACAAAGACTCAAATAAATAAACAAAAGGAAAGTAAATAGAGAAAAAATGTTTTGTTGGCCAAAGACATTATTTTTAATGATTGTGGGATTGCAGTTTATTGATTTAATAATCCAACAAATGTAATCCCAAAATACAGCTTCCTTTCCATACCACTTTCAAATAGTTCCTTCTTTAAAAAATAATAAATAAAATAAATCATTTGTTTGTTACCACTCTTAAAGAAAAAGAAAAAAACAAAAACAAAGCAAGGCTTTATGGGCTGTTCTGTTGTCTTCTTCTGAGATTATGATTAAAAATTGTCTGAGGTAGTATGTGATTTGGTTATGCTCTTTGTCTTCTATAATAGTCTTTGCCTACCAGATCATGAACAATCATATTAACACATCTTTAGAAGTTAATATCCCTTAGGTAACTGGTAGAAACAGATCCTGTGTATGCCTCCAATTCCTTGCAGAATGAAGTAAAAGAGGTTATCTTTGCCACTAGGCAAACCCATTCTGCTCCACATTGCAGCATAGAAGGAGCACACTCATGATCAGCTATGTCTTGGCTGATACAGGGCATATTTGAAGAAACCGATCTTTGTTGATCATGTGCTTAGCTGGGCATCTAACAAGCAAGATAAGTATGTTAAGGATGTTAGATGTTGGTTTTACAAATATTGACGTTCTCTAATCTAGACTGATAGTAGTCTCTTCTTTTGAAAATTAAGGGTATAGAAACTTGGTGAATATTGCCTTGTCTTCTAAAAAAGAACATGATCTTTAAAGCATATATTTGTTGTTTAGCTTCCAGTAATGCATCTGAAATATTTTGATGGCATTAACAGTTACGTATTTTGACATGCTGAATGACATAAACTCATCTTTCAATTTTAACATTGTGAAATATAATGATTTCTTTTTTTCCTAGGAAGAAAAGTTTAATTGTAAGAAATGGATGCTAAAGGATTACAAGGAGAAGATAAACTGAAGATGCTCATAATTTTACTGGCATATTTGGTAAGTTAAAAATTAATACTTATTTTTCCCCAGTATGAGTGTTGAAAAAATTATATAGGACACAGGAATGCTGTTTTATTTTACCCATTAATGCTAACACTAGAATTCTTAAACTGATACACGCAGATGATGATGTACACATTTTATCTATTTATAAGTGAGATAGCTCAACTGATTTATATCATTTCTTGCTGCTCCTCCCATCCAATTAAAAAAATTTACCTTGGAAGCCTCTTAATGGAAGAAGGACTGGACTAGGACAGAAGTTATGGGTCAATATGAAGGTGACACTGCTTCACTTCAGAAAGATGGCAGGAATTCTAGCCAATTTTCAGTGACCATCTCTTAATACAGTATGCTACACACATAGTTTAGCACATTGGAGTATTCAAGTTGGAATAGCAGAACACAGCATAGCACACAACTGCATTACCTACTAAGCATACTTCAACTCTGGCTTGCAGATACAAGCTCTGGAACTAAGATTAATGCTTCATAGCTATCAGAAAGGCTTTGGTCGTTCAGAAAATGCACAAAATTAGAATTTAGTAGCAATCGTGGAGAGCGCTTTCACTGGTGGAAGCCTGTATGTAGACATTTAATTTATACTACTGAGGGAGGTCACAGGGTTTGCTAATTTTTGCTAATGTAGGATTCCAGTGATTATAATGACAGTTTGCATGGCTGATATTACTGTTTATGGTATTTCTCATAACCTTCATTTCTGGTTTGAGCAGGTAACATACTTAAATGTCTTTGAAGGCAGAAACTGAATGTTCTCTTCTTCAGCCCATCAAATACAAAGTGACTGAAATTTAGAATAAGTAGTATTCATGCAGGGGTTTTGTGGATTTTCTGCCTGTTCTTTTTTTAAGTTCCCAAAAGGTTTGAGTGACATTTTAAAATCTGTAAATATTTACATGTAAAAGACTAGATTTTAGCAATTTATTCAATTGTAATAGCATCACTGAAAAATGAAAAAAATCACAAATTAATAAAACACAGCAGTAGAATGTGATGTAGCTTACTGTCGTGAAAATTGTAGCTTTAGTAAATGGTCATGTGCATTTTTTGTAATGCCAATTAAGGTGAAAAACTTAAACTCATGTTCAAACAATGTAATGTTTTAACATTCCACAGGTATCAAATACAAAGCAGGTCTTCTAAAACCATTACAAGTCACTGAGTATTGAGACCCTTTAAAATTCAGGCCACTACCTTATCTTTACAGTAGAAAAATGAATTTATTTTTCTGGTATAAAGTTTGTAAAAATTACATGTTAATAGCAGATTACTTATGTTTTGGTAAGTTTACTATTTTTTTTCTGTCATTTTTTTAAGCTAAATAGGGTAATCTGTGAGACTGGAGATTGTAGAGAGCAAGAATTTAAGGACCACACTGGAAATTGTATCCTCTGCAAACAGTGTGGACCTGGAATGGAACTCTCAAAGGTAAGCAAGTCATGCGTTCTTGAATTTATAATTATTACAATTACAATGTGGTTAAAATAATAGATATCTATAGTTATGTGTCCTGGGTTCAGCAGTAGCAGTCATTTTTCTCCTTAGTAGCTGGTGCAGTGCTGTGGTTTTGACTGTCAGACTGGGAACTGCACTGATAAAACCAATTTTTTTAGTTGCTGCTCAAATGTTTAGTCTGACCAAGGACTTTCTGAGTCTCACGGTCTGCCTGGTAGGAGGGGAAGCCACGAAGAAGCAGAGACAGGGCACCTGACCCAAACTAGCCAAAGAGTTATTCCGTGCCACAGCACATCATGCCCAGGATGTAAAAACTGGGGGCAGATACCCGGAAGAGTTAGTTCACGGCTCAGTCATCAGGTGGTGAGTGGCTGTATTCTCTTCCCTTGTATTTTCCTTGTCATTATTATTATAGGTGGTAGCAGCAGTGATTTGTGCTATACCTTATTTACTGGACTGTTCTTATCTCAATCCGTGGGAGTTACTTTCTTTTGATTCTCCTCCCCAGTCTCTGGGAGTGGGGGGAGGAAGGGGAGGGAAAACTCCAGACTGTATGGTTTTTCTGAGTTACAGCTGGGCTTAAACCATGTCAATATGAAAATACTTTTTTATTATTTTGGTGTTTGAATATCTTACAGTTTTTCAAGAAACATGCTTTCTGGTTCTTATATAAAAGGCTCATTTCAGAAAATGATGAAGCCATTAATAGAGTAGGCTGTACCATTAGAGGATTTGTGTATGGGCTTTCAAAAAGTTTTTTTTTTTTATTTTCTTTAAAGGTGAGTTAGTGCTACAAGGGAAGGGTGGAAACTACAGGGAATTATGAGTAAATAATCTCACTGTATAGAGGAACACCTGAAAAATGTATTTCAAACTAATGATTGATACCACTGAAACGGGGGTGAGGGCCTGGTGCTGACTTTCAGAATCAGTTCTCTATTTTAGATTTAATTGCTGCTATAGACAACATTTAAATACTTTTCTATACAGCAACCTGTCATACCAGACTGCTTTATAAGACAAATAAGGGCATAAGCACAAAAATACAGAGTAGGATTCTCTTGAAAACTGAGATACTTCCTTAGAAAGGCTGGAAGGTAAGATGATCTGTTTTCACTGGCTCAGTAGTTGGAGCACTTCGGAAGCTAGATTCAAGTGAGGCTCTTTTCTTTGTTTTGCAATTTATTAAAAATGTTATAAATGCAATCCATATCTTTGTGTCATTTGAAGTAATTGAGAAAGTTGAGGCCAGAAAAATACATGGTATATGTGGAAAGCACGTAAGAAGTCTTTGTTAGAGTCATGGAGAAGGAATAATTGCTATTGTGAGTCCTGTGTAAATGTCTGTTGCTTTTTTTTCCTTTAGAACAGCTGCATCTCCTCCAAAAGAAAATCCCCTAAAAGTTTTGGAATTGGCAAAGCCTTTTAGGAGTGCAGAACTTAATAAATGGAGATGAATGGTGACTGAGGTTATGGACTGTGATTCAGTAGAACTAGAAAGTTAATTTGGAAAAATTTCCAGCAAAATTGCAAGTCTGAATGCAGGACATGAGAGAAATCTTACTTGCTTTCAGCACAGAGTAAGTGCTGTGTATGAGCAGGTGTTGAAACAGGAGGGAGGCATGTGGTGGGATTTGCTAACACAATCAGTGAAGGTTAGAGAGATGGCAGAATGAGTTACAGATCATGGCAAGACTGAATGTTTGGGGGAGCAAGTGTGTTGTGCTACAGTCGTGAAAATGGTCAGGCAAAAAGAATGCCGGCTGTTTTTATGAATGGCGAACTGACTTATGAAGTCTCTTGCATTTCTTCAGTGTCCAGCTCCGATACTTACATCTTGCCCATTGCTAGAGTGTGAATCTGTGGCCCAGACATAACTGTGTAGTGTGATTGATACCTGATAGGTGGGGCCATAAAGCAAGAGAAAAGTAGATGCCCTGCCCTTTGCATATAAAATAGCAATCTCTGATACTTTTGCTGATAGTATAAAAAGAATGATAAAGGTAGAATTTAGGGTATTATTTAGGAGTGAAATCTAATTTTCAAGGTTGGTTTTGTAGACAAGTATGTTGTATAGATCCAAGGGGGGATTTGCTATATTATTTTGGAAAATTTTTTAACTTTGCTGTGTCTGGTGTGTATTTGTATTTAAACGGGAAAGAAGCTTTGAGTTTGTGGCTTTGTATTTCTTACTATATTCAGATTTGAAACAAAGCACAAGTTAAGTATTGTGGTTTGTGTGTGATTTGAAGAGATTTACAGGGATTGCGTGACACATTTTCCCTGTCTCTCCGCCCCTGTAGCTAGTGTTTGATGTGTTAGCTGAAACATTCAGTTTCATGCTTGAGTGAGGGTCTCTTTCGATCTTGGGCAGTATTAGTTAAGGTTTAGCCACATAAATAGTAATGTTGAAGTAGAGATTTGGAGATGACTAATGGTGTGGATGTGATTTTGTTTGGAAGTTTAGAGTTTTTTCCCAGACTGGCCTTAAATTTGTGGACTGAAACCTTCTGGGGACTTTGATTTACAAAGGCATTTTATAAGTGGTCCTAAAGCAGTATTATATGCATTGATACAGCATACTTATCTAGGTGGCAAATAGAAAACAAGAGCATGAAAACTAATGCCCTCAGTAATTACACTTTCAATTTAATAAAGAAATGCTAAACTAAAATAAGGTTATAGTTTGCAACAGTACACTATTCAAGGTATGGTTTTACTTTAGCCATTTTTGTTTACAATGTGATAGTCTGCATTCTTAGGACTAGTTTTTCTGAAAAACATTGATGTTTAATACACATCAATGTGCAAGCAATTACTTCTCTGAGACACAAATAGGCATTCAAATACAATTTTTTGCTATTACACTAGAACTGAAATAGCAAAAGATTTTTGCTCAAACCTAAATGTGAGTTGAAGCAGAATTTCCTTTATAAATATAGGTAAGCATTTCTGTGAATAATAGCAAAGGATGTGATGCTGTGGTGGTTACTAAAATGCTGTTGAAAGTAATCTTGCTGAACTACAGCTTGAAGCAACAGAGTATGGAAGTCAAAGGTCAGAATGCAAAGGGAAAAGGGATTTAATGATATACTTGAAGTAATTTGCAGCTCAGGAGGAGTTTGTTTGCTTGGGGATTTTTACATGTGAGAAAGCAATGATGTAATTATGGTGTAGTTTAGTAACAGTTTCTTAATAAAAATGAGTCTGTTTCCTGATCAAACATTTAGTGTTCATGGGTAAAACTTGATACATTGTTGGATGTGGGAGCAGGACTGTACGTCTAGGTATATAGTAAAATACAATGTTAGCAGTGGTTTTTTTTTGTCCAAGTTCCCCCTCAAAGTGTTTTAAGTAATTGACTGACAGATTTATCTTATGTTAGTAACAAAAAACCTCAACCTGTATTATTGACTACAAAAGGCAAGCTACTGGGTTATGCAACAGTGAACTTTGTGAATGGCTGATGTAAACATACAACCCTATTTCCTTCCCTCAAATCTCAGTTCAGGTACAACTTATACTGCTGAGTAAGATGAAACTGACAGGTCCAATATTGAGGACTCTTTATTTGCTCTTTTTTTATGGAAAACTACTTCATCCTAGTTACAATCTAAATCTGTGTCTTTCTTGTTATTAGTGACTTAGAAAAAAAAGGAACTGTGTACCTCTCAAAAGCCAAGTAGAGTTAGTAGGCTAAACACTACAAAAGGAAAACTGGCATTCTCGACAAAAATTCAGATAAATACTGTGGTACAGATGGGTACTATGATTAAACACCTTGCCACTGAATTGATCAGCAACCAACTTGTGCATGTATTTTCTTCCTTTTGCCTTTATTTAAACTGAGTATGTTATGTTACAGAAATCAAAACTAATACATTGTTAACTAATTGTGATATCTGTGGGTTTTATTTAAACTTCAGTGGGATTTTTATTGTGGATTTTTAAAACCCAGTTAAGTAAATAGTTATTAGTTGTCCCTACACTTAAATGAAGACACAGTGAAATCTGAAGATAAGACTCAATTTAACACAGGCTGCGTGGGTGACTTAATGCGTGGTTAAAACCTAATCAGATCAAGTCCTGTGTGACAGTCCAGTCAGTTCCCATGTTGCCAGATATACTTTGATGTGACATAGACTTGTATTAACAGGATGGCTAAATGTGCAGAACAAAATACCACCTGTACAGAGTGGGTGTCTGTGTATATATTTATTTTTACAGCTGTTAACTTGGGTTCTTTATATGACCTTTATTGCTGTACTGTATGAGCATTTCATAGGACCTTTCTAAGTTAGGGAAATTCTGTTGCCTTTTCTCAATTTATACACTAGACGCTAGCACAGAAATCAACTTACCTATGGTAATGCTGGAAGTTTTTGTCGAAACAGTGTAGACGGAGGCCACAGAGTGGAGCAAGAGAATGGAGTCTCACTCTTCACAAGGTGCCACATGGACAAGACAAGGGGCAATAGGTGGGAGATCTGCCAGGAAAGAGCATTTATCTCTATGAAAGAAAGAAATTATTTGCAATGAGAACATTCCCTGGAACAATGTCCCCAGGAATGTAGTAGAGTCTCCATCACTGGAAGTTTTCAGAATGTAATTGGACAAGGTGCTAGACCATCTCATCTCAGCTCCCTGTCCCATGAAAGTTGGACCAGATGTCTTTTCAAGGTTTCTTCTCATCTGGGCTGTTCTATGATTCCATAATGAGAATTTCATTTGAGTTGCAAATTAATGCTCAATGTATTGGACTGACCTTCCTGTCTGCATAGATAAGGAACTTCAGATACTCTTTGTAGCATGAAAAAAGAAAACTTCAACAAACAAACTAACAAAACCAAACAAAAAAAAACCAAACAACCCAGCCTTATTTCATGTAACTAGTTCCAAATTTAGGCTATTCTTTTCAGCCTTTGCTGTCAAGGTTTACTGGTGCTCTTTTTCAAGAATGTTTTTAATGTAATTTTTCCTTAAAATAAGAAAAAGCGCTAAATCCTCTCACTTTTCCCTTCTGATTCCCTATCAATTGTAGTAACAGCAGCACTTTCAATACTGCAGTAGCTTAAAATTGAAATCCATCAATTACTTGTTGATTATACTTTTTATAAAGTACTCTTAACATATTGCCATCATATGAGTGCCAGTTTTGTTATTGTATCAACAGTTTAGCATTGATGAGTAAGGGAGTGAAAGCTGCTTCCCCTGTTTGTTTGCTTCTGTTAATTTTTTGTTTTGATCTGGGTTGTTTGGTTTCGTTTTTTTTTAATGAACTCTGTAGCCTTTTTTCACATACACGTGTCCTTGGTAATGCTTACGAAGCTGTTGAACCACTGAAATTGCTTGATTTTGAGTATATGAGGATTTTGTTTGGGAGTCAGCTTTTTTTGGTGCTTTGTTTTTATGTGTTTTGTTTTTAAAAGCAGGGCTTTCTCTGGGGTGGGAAATTGTGTCATTTCAGAAGGAAATGTTTGTTTCATGTGGCTCAGTATTGTTTAATTTCTGAATCATTTATTAGAAAGCCAAACATCATGAAGTTAAGCAGTTTAATATCTTCCGATTTTTAAATTACTACAAGTCATGAGTGCCTGAATAGTCATTGGTGTGGCTTGATAATAAGAACCTTTTTTTGTCTTATTTCACCAGTAATTTGTTTCTATATAAATCATACCTTATGTATGATTCAAATTCATACAAATCATAAGTAACACTTGCTTTTTTAAAAAACAATATAAAATAGAAGCATCAATAATTGGCTTTAGCTTCCATATATTTTGTTTATATATATATGTATATATGAAAAAGCTCAACCTCATCAAGCTTACATTGCAACTCAGAACTTTAACTGCGATTGTAGATTGTTTTGTCAACAGACCGCATCTGAGGCTGTAGTTCAGTAGCACAGAAATAATAGTTTTTGCAACAAGAAGTTCTTTCCACAGTGCCCTGCCTGCTGTCACAGTAGGTTTTTAGGCTGTACTGTGGAAAACATCACTGAACTGGTTATTTTTAACCTGGATCCATCTCATAGACATACTTTCAGCTCAGCCTCAAAATCAGTTCTATCAGTGTACTTGAGGAAAATGTATGATAAGGAGAAAATTAAAAAGCAGAGATGAAAGGGAGAGAAGTGCCTTAAAAAAGCATTGTACCAAATACAAGATGATAAATACTGTCATCAAGAGACTGCTGCTGTACAGAGAGCCTCTGGGAAAGAGGAGCTTGGTGGTTGCTAAAGCAGGGTATGTATTATTGGTTGCTTCCTTGCACTAGGTATATGAGGAAGGAAATGGAGACCTGTATGTTAGCTTGGAAAAGTAATGGTGAATTATACGGGAAGGTACTGTTTAAAGCTACTCCTGAAATTAACAGTCCTCATACAGAGCACCAAAGGTGATTTGCCATGTCTGACATGTTCTAGTGAAGTTACTAGAGCAGCTGGTAACAGGTTTAGCAGTCACTCTGTAACTTTCCAAAGAAAGGGAGCTGCTTGAGAGGAAGCCTACCCTATCTTCAGTTCAGGAGAGGCTAACGTGTTTCTGGGTGAGTCTCCTGGAAGCTGGAGCAGCTGTGTATAAGCTTGTCAAATTTACTGAGAATGAAACTTTTCTAATGGTAGCTTTGCACTCAGCCACAGAAGCTAAATCTGACGTGTTCACAGCGCACTGTTGAAGCCCGTCCTGCTTAGAGAGTTCTGCTGATAGATACAACTGGTTGTTACTAGATGAGGCTGATCCACACCCTATGGTACTTTTGGAAGTTAAAACTGTTTGCTGTTTAACAAGGCCATAGACTCAAAGGTTTTACTAACAGCTTTGTTTCCCAGCACCAGTGTAGTGCTGCAACCTGTTATATGACCTGACATCAGTTAAAAGTATCTTAATAGCTGGAAAACTTTGTTGAGAATACCCAAATATTCTTGTAATCATCATGGCCTTAGTGGAACCTCTATGTTGTACTGTCTAGGGCCTTATGTAGGTTGTGGTTAATCAGTGGAACTAGAAACAAATTCTAAAATGTACTTGCAGATTATGATCTTAATGATGCCTGAAAGCATTTTTTAATGAAATTTGAGGTTAGTTTAATTGAAAGAATGTTTACAATCTAATTTACTGTTCATTTACTTTCAGTGTTGCATTCAACTTTTAGGGAAAAAACCATACCACCTAACTCCATTACCCTTTGTAGTCTGCTATACTTTTGGCTGTTCTGTCTGAATCCGGTTTTGGGTAGTATATGCTAAAAGAAAATGTTAACACTGCCAAGGTAGTACTTCAAGATGTATCTGCATTCTTTTATGCTTTTAGTATTTTTAGCTTGAAATTAAGTTACGAGTTTAGTTAACTAGGTCACTCCACATTCCTAGCTGGCCCTGACCAGTCATCTCACTTGATACCATAGTGAAGCCCACTTCTGAAAAAAAGTTGTTCTGGGAATACATGCATCAAAGGCAATGAGATATCACAATACTGTGATAGTGAAAGTGGTATAAATGTAAAGAAAATAGAAGTGCATTTAAATTCTGAGGAGTTTCTTTTTTTAATTAGTTTTAATGCAGTTTTCTAAATAAGTGTTGAGGTTTTCATGACTTCTACTGTTTTGTCATTTGACAGAGATAGTTCACTGATGCTGGTACCATTGATGGTAGCATTGAAAAGGGGAAATGGAAAAGCAAGAGTGGGCTGAGTGTTCTTCACAGTATACTTCACAATAGAAAGAATAAATATAGCATATATTAACTTTTTTTTTTTTTTTTTTTTTTTTTCTGAAGTAGCAATATAATGACCCTACAATCAAGATCATATCAGTTAATCCTCCTTTCAGATCAGTACAATTCTTCCTCCTGCACTAAATTTAAATTTTCTTTTAAAAATGCCTTTGCTTGAAAGACAAATCATTTGTCTTCAAATTTCACCTGTCAAAACCTAGACAGGTTATTTCCATAGTATATTTTTAATCTTGCTCTGCAGTTTGCCTCTTCTGTTTTACTCTCCTCATTAGTTGCACCCATATATCTGGATTATTTCAAAATGCCAGTATTTTGGACAACATGAAGGAAGCTGCTAGTCACTTCAATAGAAGAATCAGAGTTAAAGCTATCTAAAAGAACATGAGCAGAAATTTATCCTGACAGCTGTGAAATATGTGGGGTAGCCCATACCTGTGCATGACTAGCCTGCTTTCAGGTATTCTGATTCGAATTAAGATGAGAAAGTTTAGGAAAAATCTATTGTAGCCATTTAGTACATTTGAAATAGGAGTTGGGAAAGCTGCTGAACACCACCATCCATATCTCTTGAATGTGCAATTTGTTACAAGACTTGTTTAATCTTGTTGACATCGCAAACAAGTGACGCTCATTTGGAAGAAGGCTAGGTTAGGTCTCCAAACGGTGCAGAAAAGTGATACCAAAATGATTGAATCCACCCATCTGGGTAGAGTCAACAACTAAAGTTTCACTCACCAAGCAAGGCAGCCTTATTTAGGCTTTCCTTGGAGATCATGTTTACATGGCCCAACTTGGTGCTCTCTACACTTTCCAGAGAGCCTTCATGGCTACCTAGAGTTCACTGAGGTGCATATTGTTTTGGGCAAGGGTCCAGCTTGCACAACAGCCCCAGAGATGGGCATTGTTGGGAGCGCCCATGACCTGTTCTCTGCAGTTAAATCTCAGAACAAAATACAGCTTATTTTTGGCATGGTCCTTGATTTACTCCAATAAAGACTATTATCTCAGTGGACACAGCAAAAATTACCAAGGAGGTCCATCTTCACAGAGGCATTTGACACTAAGTGACCCTTATTCCTTCTAGGATGGTCACATAGGCCTGAAAAATTAAGAGGGGTACCATATTTGTGGGTAGTAAGAACGATGAATGTTGTGCAGACAGCTTGACTTCTACTTCTCCAAAGGTGGTGTGAAATTTTTGATGGAACAATCTAACTAGTGCAGTGCTTTAATCCCAAACTACAGTCACTGCAATTATGAAGATTTATCCAATAAACTGTTTCAACTTTAAGCCTTAATGAAGAAATTCAATCAGTTTCAACTAAACCATTTTGTTTGGTCCACACTGACTAGCAGATGCTACTTTGAAATAAAGAATACCAAAGTAAAAGGAAACAATGAAAGAATTCATTGGTTATGTAAATTTACTGCTGTAATTGTTTAATTATTAAAAATGTTTTGGTGAGAGCATTTTGTTGAATAATGATTGATTGCAACAAAAAGTAAATCCAAGGAATAATCTAAAAAGATGTCAAGTACTTTTCCAGAAGAATTAAAATAAATAAGGATAGTATTATATGAAACATGCTGACTCTTTGTTCATCTTTGATGGTTAAACACATATCAGTGAAAGATTTGTCAGAAGCAACTGTCTCACTATCTACTCTTCAGTGAGTTATGCACTAACTGAAGCCTCTGCATTTGTGACGTGTTTATGATCGCTTCAGAATTAGCAGCTTCCCATGATTATCAGATTTATTGACAATCTATTAAATATTTGAATCAAATTTGCTTACCTGAACTAATACATCTAAAAAAAAAAAAAAAGAAACAAACAAAAAAAAAGGCAAAATCCCTACCCATATTCTCCTTAAATGTCATATAATATTGCCATTGGGAAAGAAAACATGCTGCTGTCAAGGAGAAATTTGCTAACAATCCAGAGGATATGTGATACACAGAAGCATTTAGATTGACTCTCTACTGCAGCTTGTTTTCTTAGTCTTAATTATGGGCTGATATATCCTTGAGGTTCATGCTACAGTTCTGAGTTTAGCATTAAAATCCAAATAACATAATTTTCCAAATATCAAGGAGACAGAAAAAGTATAATATGTATGCAATATATTAGGTGAAATCAACTCTGTACCACAGTGTTTAGTAGACATACTCTGCTATTTTACTGCAGCATTTCAGAAGCATTTCACTGCAAGCATCAACGAATTGAGTGCCACAGGAAAGGACTAAATGGAAGAGGACAGGAAGAAGAAAAGTTTGGAAATTCGGAAAAGATGCTGAGAAATCATCGAGGCCTACAGCAGAAAAGCAAGCTGACTGGTTAAAAAACTGACAAAGAGAAAACATGTGAAGGAATTGAAGCATGTTGTAAATAACATCTTCAAAGCAAATACACATATTTGAAACTCTCTGGCATGTGCCTTTTTGCTAATGTTTACTTTTTTGACCTAACCCTTCTCAGTACCTCCCAGCTAATTCCATCACGTTTCTATCTACCTAGAATATAAGGGCATCCCTTTCTTTCCCCAAAAATCTCCATTTCCTTCCAAAACTCATGCAACAGCAACCTGTCCTACTTCCTAAATTCTTACCCTTTCTTTTTTTCTGTGAGTTTATGGCACTGTTAATTCACAACCCATACATACACTGGAAAGACCCACCCCCAAGGATTTCACTGCATCTTCTCAAAAATCCTTAGCCATGTAAACTCTCTTCTACAAAGGAGCAGGGTGTTACTGTTGCACAGTTATATTTCATTTGTGATCTGATCCAATTCTAGACTTTATCACTCCAGATACAGCTTCTTCACATCATCCTTTTCCAGTACTCCTGGAAAAAACAATTCAAGTTACACCATCCCACTAATTCAAAAGCACTCATATAAATGTTTCTTGCCAAATGTACCTGTACTTAGACTTTATATTCCAACCATCAGTATATAACATATGCATTTAATCAATGTATAACTTAGACATTTTATTAGCACATCTCCCAGGGAACTGGTTCAGTTAATGATAACAAATGGTCTGACTATCCTATAACTGGAATAGCATTTGCAGGAAGAGAGAAAGAAAGAAAAATCCTACCTTTGTATGACCAGTGTCACGAGGTTAAATAGTACTAGAGTTCTACTTTCTTGCTTTTTAATGTGGAAATTACTAAATAAAACATTAAAAAAGAGGAAATATGCATGAAAGATAATGAATGGCTATTTTATTATCTTTGCCATTTGTGTCTCATTTCGGTAGGGTAATAAAAGACACATAGATGTGCATAGCTGTAATGTGATGACCACACGGAGCATTCACATCCCCCAGTCTCTGAAACAGACTTTTCTTTAGTTCAGCTTGCCGACGATCAGCAATTCTGAAAATCATTTTGGACCACAGAAAAGTCAGGAATCCATAACAGAACTGTTAATAATTCAGGACTAAATTTTCCAATTACATATCCAAAGCAAGTAATTAACTTTCTGAAAACCATAGATGGAAAATAGCACATGTGCAGATTAGATCTCTTAAAAA
>JASSUY010008685.1:50201-71884 GCA_032466535.1 Forpus xanthops
ATATATTAACTTTTTTTTTTTTTTTTTTTTCTGGCACAAGAATAAAAATTGGGTTTTGAAATCTATCTAATTGAGGTTACAAGTTTTATTTCTCTTCTCTGCAGTCCTGAGGTGAACTGCCACAAGGGACAAGCCATCTTTTAAAAATGTGAGTGGGAGTATAGAAGAGGTGAGGGGAGTTGAGAACTATTCAGATCTCATCAGCCATATAACTTGACAGCTTCATAAACAGAGCACTAAAGAAACTGATGCACATCAGTTTTGCACATGTACTTATAAAAGTTGAAAAGTCAATTTTTTTATATCTTTGCTGGACTGCTAAATTATAAAGACCAAGATTTCAAAGGGTTTGAATCCATCATCTAAATCATATCCTTCAGTTTGGGAATGTGGTTAATTATGAGTACACATCTGTTTGAAGTTCTGCCTGGTTTACAAGCGTAAATATTTATTTGCACCTGCCAGGCAGTTAGCTACCTCAAATATTACGTGAACATAAAAAGCACATACATAAAGTTGTAGTTGTTGTGGATTATATCTGCAGAATTCCTGGCAAGGACTTAGAAGTCATATTTGAAAAGACTGGAGACTGTAAATTCTTTGGGCAGAAGACTTCTTTATATTGCATCCACCATTTTTATAGTTTTAAGGCAAACCATTCCACTTCACAAAGGACCACTAATATTTGTCCATCCATCCAACTACAGCAAAGCGGATCTGATAGAGCTAGAAACAACTTACTCAAGCTTTGGTTTTTGGGCAAGTGAGTTGGCGGCAGTTAATTCTAACATTTTTTCCTGGTGTTTGTTTGGTTTTGATCAGAAACTTCAAAGGTAGTCTGGAAAGGAAAACTTATAATTAAGTTAATTTAAGCTTTGCATTTGAAAGTTTGCTAGGACTTGGGAGGGACTGATTCCAAATAGTTTATCAAGGGATCCGAATATACATGGTTTGACTGACTTATGTAATATATCCTGTAACATGACTATTCAGATTATCTAAATAGAAAAAGTGAAGAGTAGGTATTTAGAAAGAATGTGTTAAGGAATAATGAGATTCAATGAAGAAGTCTAAATAGTCTTAGGAAGAGCAAAATCTCCTAGTAGGAGTTAGTCTGATTCCAATCCCCAGTGGTAATCATGTAGCTTTGTATACAGTCTTACAATGGCATAAATGAAGTTGAGTGTAAAACTAAACACAGTGAGATATTTTTAGGTGATATAAAGTAGAACTACTAGAGCTCCCATTGTCTGGGGGGGGGGGGTTTATAGAAATCTGATAGGATTCAAACTGGTAGGTTTGAAATAACATGGCAGAAAATGTTCTATGTCAGAGGTAAATTAGAAAAAAAAATATACCAAAATATTTTTATACCTTTTGCCTACCAGCTGTACAAGGGTCCATATCTAGCAGCAAGACTGTGCTGTACAGTGTATGAAACTGTACTGTTTCATATATGTGCTTGTTTTAGGTGTTCCTAACTCCAATGACTTGTCCGTCTGCCTCTTTTTTAATTCCTAGGTCTGGAGACATAGGAGTATTTTTAGTGTCTATTTGTAGCTTCTTTCTTAGAATTGTTCATTTTCTGAGTACTTGACTGTTATTCTTCAGAGGACAGTAAAGATATTCTTAACAGAAACGAAAAAATTCTTAGAATATCCAGTAAAATGCATCTGAAGGTGTTCATTGTTACTCTACCATTGCAAATTAGAGGCACTATAAAATATGTATTGGCCATTGCAGAGCTTGTCCCGTAGATGCTTTCTTGGTGCAAGACTTGGGGAACCTTGAGTTCATTTCTAAGAGTTCAAAGCTTTTTTACTGCAAGAGTTTTTCAGTGGACAATGAGTGACTTTGGTGGATGACTTGGGAAAAGGTTGCTTATGTACATCAACCATGGACATGTGGAGGAAACTGGTGGAAACCTTCTCTTAAGTTGCCCAATTGAAGATTTTCTGCAGTTTTCCCACTGGGAAGATGCCCTATTCTTCCACTGAGACCACATACTGGAGAAGGAGGTCCCCACAATGCCTTTCCAACTACTCCCTTCTTAAAAAATCCTTTCCAGAAATCTGTTGTGCTCCTCTTGCTTTTTTGCAGTGTTTCCCTAATGCATCGCACCTAACTCCAAAGTACTGCAAAAAAAGTAATAATGGGAAACTGAGATGAGAAAAGGGAATAGCAACTCTTAGTAGCTTGATAACTCTAAGAAACAGTGATATAAAAATCAAACAGATTGAAAATTCTTTATTACCGGTTTGTAGAATTCAGTCCCCACGCTATTGCACATTGTTGGGTGAAGTTTTTCTCTTTGCAGCCTGTCAGTTGGATTAGATGTCCTTTTGCAAATGAATGGAAATAATTTCTCTAAACAGCTAAATTTGGGATAAATAACCAACTGTAATTTTATTCCCTGTATAGTAAAATATTATGCCTCCCTGTGATCCGCAGAGCTATTAAACTTGCTTCCAAAAGTTTGAGAACTGTTAGAACTGGAGTGGATGAGTTTCTGAAATTCTTAGTGGCTAAGCAATGTTTCATGCCTCGCTGATGGTCATTAACCAGCTCTGTTTTATTTGGTAACAGAAATGCTAAGCCTTTGAAGATCAGTGCACTCTCTTCGGCAATTAACTTTGTTCACCTTAGCTATGAACCTTAATATCAAAGTGCTTCTTTGCTGTTTTTGTAACCGAGTAAGTGCCTTTATACTTCATTTGTCCCAGTTTCTGCACTTTCACATGACTGACCTAATTAAAAAACAGACAGCTCAATAATTCTACCATAAGCTAGTTATAATGAAACTGTGGGAGTCCTTGAAGTCCTTTATCATTCAAATACATAGTGGTTTCATGAATAAAGTGGATGACTAAGTATTACTTTTGGAAGTAAGGGAGATTATTAGCAGGGGAAGACACATTTGAACTTGCTGAAAGGATGGCTTTTGTCTCTAGAAAGACCTACTCTCAGTAATAATTACTCTAGGTCTTCATTTTATTCCAGCATTCTCTTGTTGTTCAGGCTTTCAGTAACTGAATAGCTTGCTACTGCTTGTTAATCCCTACAGGAATGCGGCTTTGGATATGGGGAGGATGCACAGTGCATGACATGCAGGCCAAACAGATTCAAGGAAGACTGGGGTTTTCAGAAGTGCAAGCCTTGTCTGGATTGTGCATTAGTTAACCGGTTTCAGAAGTCCAACTGTTCTGCCACCAGCAATGCACTATGTGGAGACTGTTTACCAGGGTAAGTCCGTTTCTGAAGATGAGACTTGAATAAAATCAAAACTAATTTGCGTTAACATTTGCTTGTTCACGTTTTCAAGATAAATGTATCCTTCCTGTGTTTATAAAGGTCCTATGTTCTTATCTTCTTGCCAACAATCTGCTGTAAGATCTGAGCACGTAATTTCAGAATTGCAGTTTTAATTATCTCATCTATAACAATGGTTTGATAATTACCTACTTGATCTGTAAGAGTACTGTCTATAAAACGCGTGAGCAAAATGCTTGAAAATATTGAGTGTTGCTGGTGACATACTTCATTGTTACAAAGAACTATTTGGAAGCATGCACAGTTATCTTCTTGAAGACTGATCACATTATTTGCTTGCCTTTTTTATCCCTCCTTAGGAAAATGCCTAATAATTCTCATGCCTGTATATTTTTTTAGGTCAAAAGTAATGTGTGTGGTTTATGCTGCTGAATTTCCTTCACCATGTTGGTAAATTCGTAGAGCATGATCCTGCCTCAGGTTCACAAATGCATCTGAAAGAATTCGGATCAGCTCCACTGTTATGAGTACCTGCCATGAATTTGTTAAAAGGCATTTCTGATAGTTTTGAACTATGGATTGGCTTAATTCATAGGAGTAGGTAATGAGAACTGATTTGAAACTGTAACAGCCTTTGTATTTCAGGGTATATACTTCAGAGATGCTTTGAAGTTCATACATTTGTATCCTATATAAATCTCAGCTATTTGATTCCTATATAAATCTCAGCTATTTGATTGTGCTTATTTTTAGATACTTTTTTTTTTTTAATGCCAGCTAGCAAATGCCTGAACACTGATTCTCCTACAGTTATTCCCCTCAAGCCAGAAGTAAGGTCTTTTCATTTAAGAACACTTAATAAAGCTTTAGTAATGTGTTAGTTTAAGTCATGATACAAGAAGGCACAAATCCAGGTGTCAGATGTTATTCACAACCACTTCTGATACTACCTGAAGCCACATGGTGGATTGATTTATGCTGTTATTACATATCGATAGGTGTGTGTTGTAGGGCCTATTTGATTGTCAGTTGGGAATTTTTTCTTGCGGTGTAAACAATATAGGCTAAATGTTGGAAAGACAAGAAAGAAATTACAAAAAAGCCATAATAAAACATGTATTTAGGGGGGATCTGAGAATGCTTCTTACTATTCTGGTCTAGTATGTATTCTAGATGTGTGCGTTGAGTATGTGTTAAAATGAGAACTATTTCCACAACTTGCTTTTACTGGCAGCAAAGTTTGAAACATGAGGAGGGAGGGAATAATGGCTAGGAGTCACGTTACCTGCTCTGAATGTTTTGGGGAACAGAACTGTAAAGCATACCACTACTCATACCTGTCTATCAGTTTAGATGCTGCTTAAGCATCACTGTAGTCAGTAAGCTCTTCAAACATAAACTCAATCCTAAAGTTCTTGCAGGGTCTTTACAATAAAATGTCACCTTGGGTATGACAACCATATTTTTTTTATGTTTTTGTGGGTTTTTTCTTTTAGAAATGAGTAGCTGGCTAGTTTGCTTGCTTTACAGTTTTATTTTATTGCTCACTTGTTACTGCTTGTAGCCTCCCATTGCTATTACTTAACCTGAATCATCTAACTGATACTTCTGTTCACAATATCAATTCTTGCATACTGTAAAATGCTGCTATCTAGGATTTTTGAAGTCTGCATTTAAGTAAGAATGTGGAAACAAAGTGAAGAATTGGATAATGTAGATTGGGACTCATGTGGTCACTTTGTTAATTTGCATTCATAGTCCATGCACATTGTGATTTTGGTTGGTGGTGAAAATCTTCCTAGAGGAGGAGCAAGGGTCAGAGAGGGATTGCTGGTTTGTTGAAACATAGTTCTGAAAAGCCATATTTACTGTTCTACAAAACAAACAGAATAATCTTATTTTCTGAAGATTTTGTTACACAGCATGTTGAACTTCATTGAGAAGGTAATGCCTTCCTGTGCAAGTCCATAAGTGAAGGAATTTAGAAGATTTTCTGTAGATCACAGAAGCAAAAACGTATCTTGGAGATTTTAGCCAGAAAGTGCTGGCATCTGATCCATTATGTACTGCTAGTGGTGATAATTACCTTGCAAAATCTTGTTTCTTTTAGGAGAGTTACACAGATTAACAGGTTCACTTTTATTTTTTAAAAGATGTAAATAAGTCTGCATTATACTTGTCTGTTGGGATGTATGCAGAAAATGGATTTCTGTCTAAAGTCTCCAGAATTGTTTATTTCTTATATGCATAAAAGATTATAGTGACTATGCATTTGGACTAATAGATTTGCAATTCTTCCTTGTCTTCAGATCTACTGCTGTATTATTAATATCTGCTGTAGTTTTGTTTAATTTTATTTTCTTCTGTTTCCTGATAGTTTGTTCTGGGGCACAGATTGACAAAAGTCTGCAGTTACAGAAGATCTTATTAAAAAGCCTGATTAATTTTGTGACGAAATATAACTGATTTTGGTTAACTTTTTTTTTCATTCCTTTATCTTCTAGATTTTATAGGAAGACTAAGCTTGGAGGCTTTCAAGATATGGAGTGTGTTCCGTGTGGTGATCCTCCTCCTCCCTATGAGCCTCACTGTAAGTGCTGTTTTTCTGTTGCTGGAATGGGACTAACTTCTATTTTTTAGAGTGTTTTCTGGTTTAATTCAAAAGCTTTGCAAAAAAATGACAGCCATAGCTATGAAGAATTCTTTTAGAGGCTTATCATTTTGTTAGTAAATAATTTTGTTAATGCATTTCAGCAGGTCCAGTGCTATCATGGCAAAGTTCCATCATATAACCACTTACTTGAGCATAGACATTCCTGTCATACCATGTGTTTAGGGAGTCTTGACTCCACTTCTAATGTTGTCATATTAATTTTAATTTTTGATTTGTTTTAATGCCAAAAGAAAGGCAGTCTCCCTAGACCCTGTGCCTATTATCAGGTAGGCCTCAGTGAGTATGAATTCTTTCCTGACACTCAAAAGGGGTGATTTGTTGATACCTTTAGAAATAACTTTAGTACCAAGGTTACAGTGAGAGAGAACAATGTAGATAAATATCTTTATAGTGCTATATACATTAAGAAGGAAATGAGTAATCAGTGTCTCTGGTTTTGGCCAATGAGAGGATTAGAATCTCTTCATTCTGCAGCATAAGCCTTTTACTACTTCTCCCAAGACTGTTAACCAGCTACATCCCTTGAAGATTTTAATTCAGTAAATGGAGTGAATTATTCTTGTTGCATATATTGCTCTCTAGTTTAGAATATGAAAAATAAAATTGATTCAACATTCTCTTGTGGAAAACCTTGTGTTTGCTTGTTTATTTCTGTAACTGTGAAGTTATGTTTTGGGAGGGTTTTTTCCCCTTTTCCAAACAGAAACAATTCTTTTATAGAAAGAATGAATCATCAAATTCCTAAAATACTTCATGCTACTTCAATAATGATACAGTTTCTTATAAACAACCTTTATTTTTTGAATTGTGCTGAAGTAAAATATAACCAAGTATACGCTGTTGTGATTTAGAATCATACTTCTAAATTAGTCTATGTATTGTATTAAGAATTCTTCAACATTTCATATATTGCTTAGATAGTAATTTTTCAAAGTTCCTTGGTTTGCTTCCATTCTACTTTTAGTGCTTTTTGGTGAATAAATTTATAAAACTGGCTTTTCAGGCAGTGTCTTTAATATTCAAAAGTTTTTATAAATGTGGCTTCTTGTCTATTTCTCTTATGGTTGGAGAGAATTTAATACTATATCGCTGAATCTGAACAATTTAATTTTCATTAAAGATTGCAACATGGGTTACTAAAAAAAGAAGAACTTAAAATGCTTGCAGCAGTAACATCTGCCCATGTATCATAAACCGAGAAAGTCAACTGAAAATTTTTCAACTATTTTTGTACTGAGAAAACATAATTTCTCTAAACATTTTTAAGATATTAAGTTCTTCATAGCAGATACTGTGGTGTTTGATGCCAAGAATGAACTGCTGATTTTGACATACTTGAGCAAATCACTTCAATTTCAGTAAGTTGCAGAAGGTATTTCTAGACAGAGTTTGAATCCAGACAAATAATTTACTACATACATTTTTTTTAGTCTCTCTAATTGATCAAATTAAGTATTATCCCCTTCATTTTTTTTACTCTCTTTTTATTTAAAATAGTTACTGAAATGTGAAGTGTAAGAGTGTTACTCTGATCTCAAAAAATTCATTTTATGCAGTTTTTCCTTTTGTTTGTTTCCTTCTAAGAAAACATGCTATTCAAATATGAATTCTTCTTTCTAGCACAACTGAAGACAGGGAGGAAGAAATTACCTCCCTTATCTTTTTGCTTTGTTTCTGTCTTTTCAAAATTGCCAATTTGGGATTTTTAGGGAGTTGTTTGTTTGTTTTTTCAAAGATAGTGAAAAAAATGATTTATAAGTCTTCTGAAATATCTCAGAATTGCTTAGTTCATAGTAATTTGGCTTTTGTAATTGAGCCTAAGCTTGAATCCTAACTTGAACCCTTAGGAAGCTACCACTAATTTTAAGTGGGCAGCAGGCAACCCCATGGAAAAGACCATTTTGTGTGGCACCAACTGTTACAATCTTAAATGATGGAAATACTCCCATGAGGTACAATTACCATATGTCACTGTAGTTTTTAGAAGGCTTTTGTTTGGAATTTGTGTATTGTTTCTGTTTGAGGTTTAAAATCAAACCAGTGGAAATACCGCACTTTTAAGATGAAGTCAAAATATGATTCTATAAGTAATTATAAGTGATGTGTGAAAGCAAGCTTTTTGCACTTCATGTTGAAAATGTTTGCTGTTTATTTCAGTGTTCAATGTATTTGGTGGTTAAGATGCTTCAGACTTGAAGTTAAATGGGGACAGATCATTACTGCATCCCACAAATTCTCAGTGTCAGATGACTGTTCTAAGTCTCTGCCTTTCTTATTCTTTCTTTTCACTGTGAAACAGAAAGTCAAATATTAGTGCAGCTCTTGCATTACAGATTAAAAGGAAAAGTTTAAATGTTTCAATGAATTAGTTGTCCTGTGAGGTGTGTGGCAACCTTTTGTTTGCTTAAGAGCATTACTATAAGGACACAAAGGCTCACAGCCCCCTACCTGGGCTAAAGGTGCATGTAAAAAGCTGAGACATGGATCAAGTTCTTTCAGCACTAGTAGCAGTTGATTATTACCCAGTTAGCTATAAATCTAAATACTTGCTTTTATCTTCTTCTTTTTTGTCGACATTTTAAAGCAGATCTGGTTTAAATATTTACTCATGAAAAAAATGTTTGTGAATTGCTAGAGGCAAAGTTGAAAGGATTCTGTAATGAAAAAGTAAAGAGTATTAGAGGCAAGGAGAATTGCTATCACCTTTGTGTAAACTTTAAAGGGGACACAATGACTTATGTGCGTTTTTAGCATGTCAGAAAATTAAATACACAATGATATAGTTATATTTTAATTTGCTTAGTTCGAGTAAATAAACTGTAAATACCAATCCTATATATAGCATCAGGATCTAAATATTAGATCAGAAATGAAAGCATGGGTTTAAAGTTACTACTTGTGTTCACTTTGTAAACTAAAGACATTCTTTCTCACCTGAAGACTTTATTTATTTATTTATTTATTTTCCTAAACTGAGTTACAGAAAAGGAGTCCCTTGAATTGGGAGCTAGAGTGAAAACTCTATCAATCAGAGATGTGATTTTGTAATAGACTCTCCCAAAATGGTATTTGTTTAGCTCAGAAACAGTGACATATATATAGCTCAACGATTCTGTTTTCTCAGCAGCAATTTAGGCTTGTAAGGTTCACACGCTTGTCTGCTCAGGCCAGTGTTGTGCTTCCCTAATGCTTATGTTTAAGTTGCTAATGAAATGCCTCAGTGAAATAGATTATGAATCTATACATAGTGTAAAAAGAATTAAAATAACTCTCCTGTTAAGGTTATTTTTAAATCTAGTAAGTTTATTAACACCAAAAGACTTGTGGCACAAGTGAGGAAGAGATGTGGGAAAGGCTAGGGCAAGAAGCAGAAGATCTTCCGAAGATACCATTGCCTTCTTTGAGCAGGCATTATGCTTTCAGCTAGTCTGTTTAGAATAGGCATTAGAAACCATACTCATTATCTTCTTTCGGTCTTAAGAAGATGGCAGTTAAAAATTAAATCAATAGAATTATTTTGTCAACTTGGCTATGTCATCTATTCCCTCAAGTTTTTCAATTTCTAATTGAAAAATACAACAGTATCGGAATCACCAGAATCCTTTAGCCTCTGAACAGGCTTTTACTAAGAAGAGCTTGTGACATTGAACTCTTTCAAGCTGCAGTATAAAAGTAGTTCCTAGCAGTCTGACATTACTGGTCCAGTCTGGACCAATTTACAGTCCATGGTGTTCCCCTCTTATGTGCAAATTCAGTCCAGAGTTTGGCTGTACAGACAGTTAAATTGTAGGAGTCAAGGAAGAGAGGAAATGTGCACTCATGTGCCAGGAGCCTTTTACAGCCAAATCACCAAGAGAGCATCCTTGCCTTTTTTTTTTTTTTTACTTTTTAACTTTTTTTTTTAATTATCTGCACTCTAAAATAATAACATTTTGCACAGTATGTCCAGCCAAACTTATTCTTCCTTCTCCAGCTTGTCTTCATGATGTGAAGAAAGAAGCATGGGAAGCTGAGTGAGGACAGGATAGGGGCAGGGTACCACTCTGAGTGGGGCTCAGGAAACACGCCTCTACATGTTCCAGGAAATAAACAGATTCTTTGCTTCACTGAAGCAGAAATGTTTTGTGGAATAAGTCACAGCAGAGGAAATATCTATGGTTTCATTGTAACATCATATGTCTTTGAAATAGACTTGCACTTGAGTCTAAAATTGCTACTTTTTTTTTGCCATGAACCATGTTTTGAGATGCTAATTTCAGTGGTAGTGGTTTCAAATATCTGAAACTAGAAAATAAACAAGTTTTACAGAGATAAGAAGTAAGAGTAAAGACTGCAGCGTGGTGAGAGAAAATACATATAACAGATCATAGTGGAAATACTACATTTTCATGACAGACATCCATATCTTACCTGCTTTAAGGAATTTCTTTCTGAAGCACTTTGTCTGCTCCATTAAGATTGTTGCAAATCCCCCTAGACAGTTTTCTTCTGTAGGTTATTTTTTTATTATTATTATTAGTTTGCTCCTGTGTGTTTACAGAATTGTTTTCCTGAGAATCAAATATAAGTGTTCTAAAATGCAGTTGAGTCTTAGTCTTTACATCTATAAGGTATGTCATTTCCCTAATGAAAGGTACTATTAAAGGGGTGAAATCTGGTGGTATATCCTTCTTCCTGGTGTTAAAAGTAGCTAGTAGAGTGAAAGTGAAATTTGGTATAAATGTAGTTATTTACATTTACAAGATTAGGATCTGTGATTTTGTAAACTTCCATATGAGTGTAATGGGTATTGGGTATGCAAGGACTGTACTTCAGAACAGAAGATAAAGAGCTAGAAATTACAGTCTGCAGAAGAATATTGTAGGGTGAAAAATACTCGATTAAAAGTAAAGAGGGTCTGGAGGCTTGTTTGCTACATATGTATTCAGTCAAATACTTTTGCTAGTAGTAAAAGAAAAATGTCCTACTGTCTCAGCTTTGCTGATGTTTTGTACATTATTTCATTAAACATAAATACAGTGTTTTAACTTGAGAGCAATTTTTGGATGCCATTCAATTTCACATTAGTTCGTCTGTTTATATAGTGGAATTTTAATTTACTCATATAACTTTTTTCCTTCTGTTTACAGAATTTTGTGATTTGAAAGCTGTCTGACTCCAGTTAATGTTTTTCCAGCTATTGTTTCTGTAATTTTTATTTGGTTGCTTTATACAGTAAACTTTGTAATACTAATGCAAAGCACCATTTGAAAGTAGGCTGCATATGTGTATGAGGCAACTGGCCACTGAATGTATATGGCATGTGAAAGCATTCTTAATTATTTGGTTTTCTTCCAACATGTATGTCCATCTTATTTCAGTATTTTGCCTGATTTGGGGTTACATCATAACATCTCTCATAATCCTCTTTGCCATGCTGGACACTGATAGAAAGCAGCTGGAATACTGTATAAACCTTTTATTTCACTGTCACGAGAAGTGACAGCTAATTTAAGTACAGATAATAGCATCAATATCTTTTAAATATTAGTGCTGCTTTATTACAGAGACAGTAGTTTTCCATTATCTTATAACCGAAATGTTGTAAGTCTGTCTGATATTTTCCATATGTGACCTGATGGTAGAGTAACTTATCTTCAGGAAGTCTGAAATAAATTTGACTAGGTGTTTCAGAGAAATGAGAATTGCTATTCATGTCTTATAAAGTTTATCACAATTTTACTTCTTTCACTCATCGTAGATCAAAGAGTTAACCTAGAAAACCTAAATGTTTTCAATTCCTTGTCCTTGGTAATTGTGATGCTTCTGACCCACTGGGGAAAGATTCATGTACAAGTTAGAGTCAGACAGTTCCTTTTTCATCTCTTCTGAATTTACGTCGCATGCTAGGCTCTACTCCTAAACCGAAAAGTTGCAAAGAGGGGGCAGATTTTTCTTCTTTTAATAACAGAGATGTTGCCACTAAAATTAGTTACAATAGTTCTGAAGCATTGCTTAATGGAGAGGAAATTTAAATTCATTTCACAGTTCAGTTATGTTCCAAGACTTTCTCCTTGCCTAGCTCATAAAGGCTTTTTTACATATGCATTCCCAGCTTACTTTCACTAGCTCTTGTTGTTTGTACCTCATTTCTGTGCCTGCACCTTTAAAAGTACTTCATTATGTAGGTTATTATCACTATATATGTATTACTACTCCTCTTTCTCCTATTAAAAAAAAAAAGGCACAGAGTGCACTAAAAAGGGAGAGGGGATTTTCAATAAAAGAAAATTTAGCTTAAAATTGTCGAAATGATATCGCAAGGAGGTACTAATTACAAACCCAACAGAACTTCTGTGTAGGCAGAAAGACACTTTACCAAGGATGTGGTAAGCCAAAAGGACTAAGATTCGGAAGCCAAAGTACTCGGGGCTTCCAGTCATTCTAAACTGTCTGACTTTAGTCCACTTTTGTACACTATCCTTAAGTATTCTTTTCATACAGTTTTCTTTTTGCAGAGGAAAATGTTTATCAGAAAGATTTCTAATCATGTTTAACATAGTTTAGTGCTACAAAACTGTAGGTGTGAGAGCAGTTCTAATGAATTGATTCATTTACTATTCACTTCTATAGAACAGAAGTACTCAGTATAGCATGTCTGCTATATTATGAAAGTTATCTTATTGGAATCCGTAGTAAAAAGATAGCAACCTGAACAACTTCAGCAATTCTAATGACTGTTCAGTGTTTCCTGATCTTCATTGAAACTTTTATAGTAACAGTGAATAGGGTCACTTATATTGTGCCTGCTGCCTCAAATCTTAACAGATTTGTTTACACAGTGGAATTTCATTTCACAAAGTAAGTTTCTAGTAATTCAGTTCAAACTACAAACTAAAAGAATTTGGCTAGTACTGAATGTGTTAGAAGTATGCTTAGTTTAGGTAGTGTTAGCCTTGTCAAGTATTTTGAAGTACTTAGGGCTTATAGGGGCCATACAGGCCCAGAATCCTGGCTTCAGTACTGCATCACCAACTGTTCTGCTTGACAATTACCTTACTGTAAATACTTAAAACTCCAAGGGACCTACAAGCATTCACAGACTATGGTCTCCCAAGGTATTCCACTGATTCTGGGTCCAGGTGGCTTCCACACATTACGGTTTTAGATTAGCCCAAAATGACTGTGGTTCCCCTGACTGCCCTGGAAGTAAATGTGTATGCATGGACAGGGCAGGATGCTCTCAATAGGCTCCTAACTGGAAATTACAGTCCTCATTATCACAGTCAATACAAGAGGTAATGTAATTAGAATTTCACCTATGAGGTTTTGTACACTGAAGTGTGCAAACATTTCTTGATAACTTTTTTCCTTGTCATGTTGGCTAACAGCAAACAGTGTGTTGGCTTCTTGTCCTTACTCTTTCATTCTTAAGTTGCAAGTATGTTCCCATCAGAGGTAGGTTTCCAACATTGTGTATGCAGCCTACATGGCACAAAGCTTAGCACTGCAGGGTCTCTGCCTAGTTGTAATCCTAGTTTCATGCCTTATCAAGTTAGTAAGACCGAATACAGTTTAATTGTTCTAGGTATCTTAAGATTGTTCTCCCATTCTGGCTGCAACCACGGTGATGGTTAAATAATAAATTCTGATTTTAATACTTGGAGCTATTGAAAAAGAGGGGAAAAGCACATCTGCTCTCTATGTTGTTTCAATGTGCTAATGAAAGTATAGCAATAGACTATTCTTTAATTGAGTAGAATTTTTTTTCAAATAATTAAGTTTAAGGTCCCTTCCGACCCAAACCATTCTATAATTTGAGTTGTATTTTTGAAGTAAAGCTTAAGCAATTAGCAAATATCCATTTAAATTATTATGTGACTAATCAACCAAACTTTCCTCCTTACTTCCTGCTTTGTGTGAAGTACAGGTGACTGGGTCAGACTTTCTATTTCAATTATTTTGCTCCTTAATCTCAAGTAATGGGCAGACCTCTGTTTTGCTTCTCACAACCTTTGTATTATTAGATGCATGGAGGCTGACCAGCAAATCCTAGAGCAGGTCTGCTGTTAGCATCCAATTGAAATTTATAAAGATGAATATGGCTCTGTAAAAGCTCTGCAAAGTTTAGCAAAAAATCACTGCATACCAAAAAAGGAAGAAAAACATAAATATACAAAAAGTTTACCTCTGTGTTTTATATAATTGGGTTTTGGGGTTGTTTTTTTATTTTCTACCACCTCCCCATCCTCCTCCAATGAAAAGTATGATTAACAGGAGGAAAGTAACCACAATTTTCCAGAAACTGGCTTATAAGTAACAGTATGAAACTCAATAATTGTAAATTCAACAGTAGCATAAGGAATACATTCTAAAGTAAGAATTACTGAACTGAAAAAGTTTAATGCACTGCTTCATGCACTATAATGAGTAATCCTGTACATGAGGGAATGAACCTGCACAAGAGAATCATTAAAAAACTTTTCTGATGTATTAACTGGTGTGGGTATTTAACCTTTTCATTCAGAAGTAGTATTGTCTTTTTTAGTTTCCTTGATTGTAATTGTGTTTGTACTTCTCAAATGAAAAGATTTTCTGAGTAGCTGTAAAAACACAAAATGTCCCTGAGATACTAATAAATATTTTTGTGGCATATGCAAGACCCAATGTATCATTCATTAACACAGACTTTGCCGTAGCAGTGCAAAGCTAAACAAAATTTGGATTTAATACATATTTCTTGGTAGTATTTCTTTCTGGCAGCTCTACAGAAGGATGCGCTTTGAATCCCCTCTTTCTATATGTCATTTTTCAAGGAAATTGTTAAATCTTTCCCTTTATTACATATGGTAATTATAGTATGCGATTATTCTTTTGGCAAAATGTGGCTTCTTAGGTTGATTTCACACATGCTGTCATAATTAAGACTGTGTGAGATGGATTGTGAAACTTTCTTCTGGATCAAAATATAGATGGAAAGTTCCATAGTGAAGTTTTTTGAATGTGAAATCTGTCTGATTGAGGTGATGCTTAATGGAAGAAGGAAGCCCAAACTGAGAGCAAAACCCATCCGTATTGTAACCTCACTTTGTCCTGGCAAAAGTAAAGGCTAGGGTTTTTTATGTGGGTCTGAAAATAAAACTTTTTTCTTTATTTACATTTTATGCAAAATGCTGGTGGTGCTACTAAGTGATAAATAAGGAGGTAGAATACTCATTTTATCTTAACATGCCAATTAAGGCATTTGTACTTTTTAAGGATTCATAATTTATGGTCTCTCTGATGTATTCTGACTCATGAAGATTACTGCTTCAGTTACTAGCTGACGAATGAAGGTGCCAACACAGCAGAAATACCAAACCAGAATAACCCTTTGTAGTTCTTTTCTGCTGTAATTTTGTGCAAGCTTGTGATGTAACACAGATGGGATACTGCCATAAGATTTCCTCTTCCAGAATTGGTGGGCTTGTGTCCCACCTTTCTGCTGATTGACCCTCACAGACATTCCTGAGATTGTAAGAGGCTATCATAGGCAGCGCTTTCTTGCCTTCAAACATTCTTGTAGTCAAACATTTCCTGTCATTCCATGTCCCTATCACTTAAGTTCTAGATTATCTGGATTGGGTTGAATTGGGTTTGTTGACAGAATACACATCAGAGGGTTTGGTGGTTATAATTGATCATGTTGCTCATTTCTTTATTGCCTGCATCATACTAGTCTCTGCATCTGTGGAAGAATTTTTCTTCACGGCAGTTTAGCATTCCTTGGGAGGAAGCTCTTTTTTCCTTCCCAGCCACTGAAGGTCAGGTTTCCAAGAACAGAGAATTTGACTTCACTTGTTTTTAACTAAGTATTGCATATTTGAAGCTTGCTAAATGTTGCCAGTGGCCCATAGGTATGACAGTTGTCATTTATGGCTGCTAAAAATAATTTCAGAATTGTAAATGCAGGTGTTATTGCAAACCTCTTAAGATACATGATAAGATTAGAATTGTGTTGTCTTCAGTTTGCTTTCCTAAGTGAGCACAGTATATGCAATGCTGATGTCACTTTTTATCTCTTTTTTTAAATCTTTTTGATCCTGATGACTGATTTCAATCCATGCTGGCAGGGAAACAGAAACCTCAGAGAAGTTTTCCAATACTGCAAAAACAAGTGTTCTAGTAGTGAACAAGGAACTACATTAGTGTACTTCCTGAAAAGGTTGTATCGCCAGCTTCTACACACTTATCAACAGAAGAAAATCCACAGAACAGAAAATAATGTAAAACAAATGGTAATATCTGGACCTCTTGAAAGTCCTTGTTTATTGTGAGGGTGGAAAGGAAAACCTGAATACTAGAAGTCTGCAACTTTAAATAAAACTCATCTAATACAACATCTAGAAGATTAGTATTAGTTACTTAGTCCCTACTTAGACAGCTGTTAGCAGTAGAAATAATAAATTATTTTTCAGAGTGAGCAGATGTAATTTAAATGGCTTCCATCACACAAGTGGAAAGCATAGAATAAATTCATAATGGTGGTGGTTTTTTTCAAGACTTTGATTATAATATCTGAAATTTTAATATATAAAATATGTATGATTGTAATCCAGTAAAGTTTTAAGTAGATGGTATGAGGTTGAGGTGATGTTTGACCAAGCTGAATTGCACCAAAAGGAATTGGCTTTCTAGTTTCAGCATAAGAATCACATTAATTATATGTAATCTGTCTTTATCCACAAAAGCATGTATTAATGTATTTTGGAGAGAAGACATTATTCCAATGTAAGTATCTTTGAAAAGATATTATTTGTTGCTTGCTACCATTTGATGGAAAATGTATAGCTTGAGATTAAAATGGAAATTCAACTTGTGGTTTTAAAAGAGGAAAAAGTCATTTATTTCATGAATTCTCATCACAAGTTCATGCAGCTGTTAATAGGAGTTTACATAAGCGGTGCCTGTCTGGCATTTAGAAGGTAGGTTATATTGAATCAGTACACAGTAACATATAGAGCAGATTTCATATCTTTGTTCCAACTCACTGCTGGCAACCCTATTTGCTAATCTCAGGGAAGGCTTCAGTTTGAAAAACAAAAGTACTTTTGAACTTGCGTATCCTTCCCCACAGATGTCCGGAGCCTTGGTGGTGTGTTTCTTTTATGATTCTGTTTATATCAGGGAATGAATTGTTACATTAGGAGTGAAATCACCTGACAATGTAATAAATCCTTAAATATCCCTTTAAGAGCATGTTTTATATATCAAAAGAACCCTCAGTGTGACCAAACTACTTACATGGTTTTGTGTAGTAAAAAATCACTGTGGAGGTCTCACTTCTTTATTAGGTTAAAAATTTCCTTAGTATACAGAATAGTGAAGTTAGCAATTGCAGTATTCACTTTTGGTTTATTCATCTAAAATGTGAACAAGCAGTTTGGAAGCACATTTTAGTTTTGTTTCTTCATGCTGTTAAATACAGTTAGAAAATGAAATTCTCAACTGAGGCATATGAGAATTTCAATATGGTTTTTCAAACCAGTTTGCCATACTTTTGTTTCTAGTAGTAACTTGTACAACCTTTCATCTTATGAGTCAATCCTATAATTAGTATCCTTCTTTGCCAGAGGCGTACTGCATGTTTGTTTTAGGTACAGAATGTCTGCAAGAAATTTAACTAAATCATTACTTTATAATGTAAGAGCTGGTTAGCTCAATTACACTAGATTAAAGTGAACTCAGAATTCCTGAGTTACGGAGAAGGGGCTAATCATTGACCTGTACTGAATAAGTACTATTTCCAATGTTTTTTTTCTTTTGTGTACTTACTAATGTGGCTACTTCTTCAGCCCAATCTTGCAGTGGCTATAAGCAATTATCTGTTTGTTGTATGGAGTGGGTTTGTAGGGTTCTTATTTAACTTGGCCATTAGGTTGATCAAAATTATCCCACTATTGCATGCATTGTAGTAAAGCTGCAAAACATCTTTTTTCTTAATTTAATTTTTACTTTACTCTGTTTAGGGGGTAATCTGAAATAAATAAGTAACAACTACAGCTTTTGAGTATTTTTCTTAGATTTAGACATTTGCTAATTACAAAAGCATTACACTATACTATTTTAAATATATGATTATAGAGACTGAAAGTACTACTTTAAATTTATATCTTGTAATCACCCACCTAATTCTGGGAATGGCTGCATTGGCACCACATCAACAGTGCTGTGTTTTGGTGCCTTTGGTTTAAATACATGCTGACTGCTATGGCTTTTGGGTACAGAGAGCCCAAGTTGTGACTGGAATGCCATGTGAGTATAAAATACTGCTAAACAAATGCAAAATACTTCAGTTGTGTTTCTCTTAAATTTCTTGTTTTAAAGAAACATAGTAGAACACAGGGAATCTATCTAGGGCTGAAAATTTCCATATTGCTGACTCTATTAAGAAAATCATTGTCAAGCAAAAGAAAATTGAAATATCTCTCCAGAGAACTAGAATTACCTGGAGAACTGAAATGTATCAGAAATGTGATAAGGTGCAATGCGCTTAGAAAGAGGAGTTGTGCACTAAGGGCTTTAGAGGTAAAGATTCATTATAAACTAACACCTCATGAGCTGAAAACAACCTAATAGAAGAATGGCAGAATGTTCCTACTGACCACTTGCATCCTTACAGTTGTTGTCCTCTACTTTGCTCACCTTTAACTGTTTAGGTGTTAGGCTTCATGCATTCTCACTCTGACTGGTTCACTAGTGCTAAAGCATTGTTCTGCTGACCTCCTCTTCAAGAAAGATCAGAGAGGGATCTCACGTGTTATTTTGGGCAGTGACATGTGCCTTTGAGACTGACTGCTTCTCTAAAAGATTATCTCTTTGTAGCAGCTTTCTTAAATTAAGGGTTGTATTTACCAGTTTTAATAAAGTTCCATTTAAGTGCAGTGGTGTAATTGTACATGTGTACTACTGAACGTAATTCACAGTTACCGTATCTGTGTGTGGAAATCTAGGATGGAATTAATACACCCTAATTTAGGCGTATTAAAGTTAATGCTTAACACTGAAGTTGTCAGCCCAAGCGCCCACTGATAATCAGTGGAGGGAATTAGGAACCTCAAGAATTTAGGCAAGCCAGATAAGGTAAGCTTCAAATGACTAACCCTAAGCAGTCTTTCAAGCTTTTTTGGTTTAATTACTTCTCTGGAGATTTCTAGTTCTGGTTCTGTTTTAGAAAGAGAGCCTAAGGTGAGCAGCTCTGACTTCGTCATTAGACCTTCAGACTTCTAAAGTTAGTTTCATCTAGATACTCATATCAGGTTAGATGAAGACTGCAAATTCAACATTGAATGTCTGTCATCTAAAGCCTGATCTTCCTCTTTCTTTTTTTTAATTAACTTTAAGAAGGAAAATAGAAGTGTAGAATTTTTAATTTTTTTTTACACTCCCATTAAATAAATAAAAACAAACTGAAAAACATTCTGATTATTTGATGAAATATTTCTTACAGATGGAAGCCCCCATTCCAAGAAAACTTGCCATAGTTCAAATGTGCCAGAATTGAGGTCTGAAGCCATAATTAGATTCCTTCACATGTAGTCACTCTGACGCACATTTTATTTACACCGTTGCTTATGTTATTTCCCACTGGGCTATTTTTCATTTGCAGGTTGGGATAGGCAAAGCCTGTAATTCTATCTCTGGTATTATTTGTTATATGTTATTTTATATTCTGTGCAGAATGTGAGTTACTACTTACCACTGAGCTTTCCAGTGGTTCTGCCGCTCTAAAGCAGTTGTTATGAATTTTGCAGTTTTTAGGGACTGTTATCTGTACAACAGAAGTGATGTAAAATTTATTGTGTCTGTTACACACCTAATGAGCTGAAACAGAGGAATTGAAGCCCAAATTGTCAAAAGTGTCTAAACCCCTGTGTCCTTATTTGATAAATCCAGACTTGGATTCCTCCTTCTTGATTGTGGCTCTCTATAATGGCTGCATCTATAAGCTGGTGTCTTTAGCGCTCACTCTGTATTTAGTGGAATGGAATGATCAGGGGAGGTGTTTACAGCAAGTTGGATTAATTGCACCCTAAAAGATCCTTTTTTCTTCTCAACTGTGGTAGAGAAAGTTCAGGTGACTCCCTTAGAAGCAGATACTTGTTTTCATCAGATGAATCTCACCGATAGAGCTTGACTTCCCAATGATAACCTTTCAAAGTGTCTTCAGGATTCTATGACTAATTCGTGGTGACTTCTCTTAGAGAGGGGAGACTTTATATTTCAGATTAAGTCACATAACAAAGCAAAGATCTTGCATGCAGCAGCCTTTTGTTCTATATGACTTGACTTTATCCCCAGAGCTTTAAGTGGGGAATTAAACCCTGGTTTTTATAAGCTATCATTATTTCTGACTTCAAAGCTACAGCTTTTTCATCTGTACTACAGTTTGCATGTGCATGCTCACTATTGCACAGTAGGTAATTTTCTTTGCAGTAAATCATGACATTTACTTTGATATTTGCAGTATTAATGTAAGCTGATGGTAAATGTCCAGCTTCTAAAGGTGTTAAGGCTGTATGTTAGAAAATCATGAAAATTTATATTTAATCCCATGTATTTCAGATTACTTACCCAAAAAAGCATTTTTTAAAGATGCCGAGGTTGCAAAGATAAACATTAAAAAGTAAGAAAATACTGCTGGGGCTGGTTATGCAACTCTTAACTTCCACCTCAATTCAGAATGGTAATTCAGCCCAGTTGCATGTAGATATAATGTAACAGTCTGAATTTCATAAACACTGTGTTTTCTACAGTATAGACACATTTTCTCCCTAATACATGGAAAGGCTAACAATTATGTTAAAAAAAAGGAAAAATCCACCAACTCCTGCCAACCACTGCCCCTTCCCCCCAAAACAAACAAACAAACAAACCCAAAACCAAAAAAAGCACCCAAAGTCTGCAAAAACCCCAGCCACCACTCCACATTCAAAAGTAGTTGCCTTGCCTGGAGAATTTCATCTAAATTAGTGATATTTTAACATAATCATAGAATCATAGAACAGTTCTTGTTGGAAGGACCTTAAGATCATCTAGTTCCAACCCCCCTGGCCAGGGGCAGGGACACCTCCCACTAAACCATGCCACCCAAGGTTATGTCCAACCTGGCCTTCAACGCCACCAGGGATGGAGCATTTCACAACTTCTCCTTTGTACTTCACAGTCACATCCACCTCTTCCCAGTGAAAGCCTCTACCACTTTTTCTGTCATTTACCTGCCATTACCTGTTCCTCAATACTTTCAGACACTTTCAACATATAAATCTATCTTCTTCCAGTAAAGCTGAGGAATATATTGCATAATTTGTAATACATATTTTAGGAATATTTTGTCATGATTTAAAGTCACTATTGGAAGATCAAGGGCCCTTTCTAAGGAGCATCTGTGGGAAGCTGAAATAGGAGGGGAGTGAACGTCATGGGGCATCCTGGAACATGACCTCATGCCAGTTTTAACACGTGTAAACACATTTTAGAATTTTTTTGTCTTTTTTTTTTGTAGTAGCTGGTGCAGCACTGCGGTTTTGGTTTTTGGCTTGGGAACAGTGCTGATAACACCAGTGTTTATAGTTACGGCTTAGAATGTTTAGACTGGCCAAGGACTTTCTAAGTTTCATGCTCTGCCAGGGAGGAAGGGAGCCGGAAGGAAGCAGAGACAGGACACCTGACCCAAACTGACCAAAGAGGTATTCCATACCATAGCACATCATGCCCAGGA
>JASSUY010008686.1:0-25917 GCA_032466535.1 Forpus xanthops
TCCCCTGTTTAAGTTTGAACCCATTACCCCTTGTCCTCTCACTACAGTCCCTAATGAAGAGTCCCTCCCCAGCATCTCTATAGGCCTCCTTCAGATACTGGAAGGCTGTTATGAGGTCTCTGCGCAGCCTTCTCTTCTCCAGGCTGCACAGCCTCAACTTTCTCATCCTATCTTCATATGGGAGGTCTCCAGTTTTGCTTCTTACCTTATAAAAGATGCATGAGAAAAAATTTTTTAGAAAATTAAAACCTTGAGAGATCAGGGCTTCATTTTTACTATACAATGAGTTAATGCAATGGAAGACACAATTATAACTTAATCCCTGTTGAAGGATATAAAAGGGTCATGCATAACTACAGTTTTTCTTAACTGTGTTCAAAACAATTTTTTTTTTTTTTTTTTAAATAACAGACTAGGGAGAAGCTCCTAAAAACTGCAGAAGCAAATGTCTCCAAGTTCTCCATATTCCCAGAGAAAAGCATTGAAAGTATAGAATTAGAAGAACGCAAGGAAATTTAATCAGTCATTTATGGTCTCACATTCCTTTTGGATTTGGTACTGCACCTCATCTGAGCCTATAATGAGCTACTTCAGCTTCCTAACTGAGCAGAAAATTACACATTTTGGTTAGTCTCCTGACAGCTTAACAAACCAGCCCAGCTCACAGGGAGATCTGACAAGTACTAGCATGAAAGTGCAACCATGGCAGCAAAAACTCAATTTCAATGTAAAAATACAGTATTTTTGTGGAGTTAAACTACTCAGGAAGCTTATTTTCACAGGTAAGAGTTCACATACGACTGACTGAAAGTAGTATCACAGTACATAAATGATCAGGTAACTTCTCAATACTTCAGCATAGATCCTTCTGAAAAATTTCACTGAAATTCATTTGCCCATTCTTCTGGTCCCATCCTGACTTGTTATTAACATTATACCTGCACATTTACATATCAATGTATACCAGGAAAAGGGTAATGGTAATCTTTAAAGCAAACAAAAACTTAAACCAGCAAGATAAATATCTACTAAATATCATTTTGCATTATATGTCTGAGTAGGTTCTGACTGGTACCTGGAGCCTGAAACAAAATAAACCCACAAGCAACTCCCACCCTCAAAACCCCATGTACTTTAGCATCGAAACATTATGTTAAGACTTTTCCAATGGTTTAAAGCCACAACTGCTCACCACCTATCAACCGATACCCAGCCTGACCAGAGCAGTGATCTGGGGCTTCTGGGTAACTCCTCCAGTTTATAAGCTGGGTATGATGTGCTGTGGTATGGAATATCCTTTTGCCTGGTTTTTGTCAGGTTTCCTGTCTCTGCTCTCTTAGAGCTTCTCATGCCTCCCCTTACTGGCAGAGCATGAGACTGAAAAGCCCTTGATCAGAATAAATGGTGCACAGTAACAACTAAAACATGCGTGTATTATCAGCACTGCCCTCAGACAAAACAAAGCCAAAACACAGCACTGTACCAGCTACTAGGAAGAAAATTAACTCTACACCAGCTGAAACCAGGACCAAACCAAACCAAACCAAACAAAACCAAAAACTTTTCTTTATAATTTCAGTCTTAGAAGCCATCAGCAAAATGAACTGGAATTAAATGCTAATGCTGTCCTGAATGTCCACTTGGGCACATTACTACACGTTTGCTTTGGTCATGCCATAACCTTTACATAATTCCTATCTAACTAGCTTGAAGAATGGAATACATTACAACATAGCACTTTCTTTCCAGTAAAACAACAGCAAGCACTTCTATGTAGAACATATGGTAATGGTGGTCTTGCTCTTCTGGCAATCAAGTCTGCTTCTGGTGTAAGGTAAAGAAATCTTGTTCTTCTCACTATTTCACATATTCCAGAAGGCACGGTCTAAACTGTGTTAATGGTGTATACACAACTTGCCATTTTGTCTTTAATCCAGACAACAAAATTAATCAAATATTTGCTAAAAACTCAGACATATTCCTCAACAGAATCTGAGAAAGAATTAGTATTTCATTCACAGAATTTGGACAATGAAATAACATACTTCTGTTCTAGTTAGCAGCTCATAAGCAACAGGAGACAACAGAAACCACCACCATTCTTCAGCTGACTATCAGACCTTAGGTGTACCTTCTGGAACACGTAGCGGCAATTGAAGAGGGAAAAGCTTCTAGCTTTTCACCACCATGGGCCTGACAAATATTGTTCTATCCAGTACCACTTGCTGATGAGACCACAAATCAGCTTCAGACAAGTGCAGACAGGTTGCTTTTACTGCTTGTAGCAGGCACCCCTCATCTAGTACCTCTCTTTCAAGTGAGCTGGATTAAAGCAGTCATTCGATTTTACCATTGGCAGAGCCATAGGAATGGCAAGCTCCTATAGACTGTGATTAACTGCTAGGTACAGCACTGCATCCACCACAGCTATTTGCAAAGATGGACTAAGGCTCTCCATGTGAGAATTCAGCTGGGTATATCCAGATTTAAAAAAAAAGCCAAACAAAAAAACCCCAACCAAACAAAAAAACACCCACAAAACAAACAAACAATAAAACCACAAAACAAATGCAATCTTCCCCTCCAACCTCTTTTTAATTTAAGAGCTTACTTTACTATGGATTTTACTAACAAATACCTTCTGACCCCCCCAAAACCACACACAGGAACTGTCAAACAGCATTTACTGATTTTCACAAAAAGTTAAAGGAAACATATTTTACTTAAAGAAACAGTACCCACTCATCCTTACATATAGTAGTAGGTTTTAGTTTAGAAATTTATTAAACTGGACTACAGAAGCTAGTACCTGTAAGAAATACGCAAAATTAACAGTGGATTTAATACCTTGGAACAATAAGAATAAAAGCAGAATCAGTACAGACTTAAATTAAGCAGGAAGGTTTACTTTCACACACATGGAGCTACTTCAGATACCACATTCTAAACCACTGAATCAACAGAAACAAGCAGTACACTGTCCCACAGGACACATTAGAAGTTACAATTATGCTTTTATCCAGAATCTGCGTAACCTGAAAAAACATCAGAGAACAAAAAAGAAATCTTCAGTATCCTTTAGCACGACCAACAACTTTCGCTGAAGCAATAAAGGAAAATTGCCTGGATGGACCTGCTCTTGCTAGAACAAGAAGACAGAGTTCCACAGTTGGCAATGACAGATCACCCACTAGTACAGAGATTCCATACGTCAAATTTAACAAAGCACACTGACTATACTAAATCACATTTTTAAACAATTCACATGGGCACAGTTCTTCAACTATAGTTAAGAGTCCAGGCTCCCCACACATTAAACAATTATTTGCAGCCTAACAGGAAAGAGAGGGATAACCTACGCCCTTCTCTCTGCCAATTATAAAAGGGAGCCATAACCCTAACTTTTCATAAATTGGCTCAGACCCTGGAGTGTGAGGCTGTTATATTACAAAAGATAGTTTCAGACAACTGTCTATTACAATATACACACCAAAATTCAGTTTATGTTAAAATTTTTCTTAGCTCTTGGCTTGAACCGTTCCTGAAAGTTACATCCATATAAGGAGCCCCTTACTACCAGCACAAACCCCAACACAGCCATAAAAACCAAATCTTATTACGGTCCCTAGAGCAAATTATATCAGTATATTATACATTAACACAGCTAAGATACTGTCAGGGATCCTATTCTTCCTGATTGAGATAGCTATGTCAGGAAAAGTGTGAAGAATATACTATTGGGAATGTATGACTTACCTTTTGCTGACTGACTTCCAGCAAACAGAAACTGAAGAAATATCAATAGCCTGGTGTGGTGGTGTATCCCCAGTCAGCATTTAGCAACTTAACCCTATCCCAGCCAAAACTATGACACTTGAAAAAAAGAAAGGTTCTCAAATTTAACAGCTTCAGGCTAGCAGAAGCGTTTTTAATGACAAGGAAGGGGAAAGGATGCCAGCTTTGCAAATTCTAAGCCATAATACAATTTCTTGTGGGGCAGGGAGGGGAAGAAATATGTCCAAAAAGAAACACACTGAAAATAAGAGGTTCCTTTCCACCTGAACAATTCAGAGATTATCTTGCTCTGAACGAGATGAAGCAAAAAACTGAAGTAGTGTACTAACACCACTATACACCCATAAAAAAGCATAAACCAACGAAAGCCTTGTACAGGCCCTGAAATGGGCAATACACAAAAAAAAAAAAAAAAAAAAAAAAAAAAAGAGGACTGAGGCATGTGAAATGCTAACAGGTTCTATTCTGTCCGGAAAAAAAAATTCCTGTGGGATTAAATTCATGGAAGACACTCTTTCCTGGGAAAAAAAAAAAGAAACAAAACTAATGTTTAAAAAACCCCATGGTCTATATTTTTTTCCCAGTTGCTCTGCTCACATCACACACTCTTTTGCCTAGTAAAACACTCTGAATACACACAAAACCAGTGGCTGGCTTACTACCAAGAACCTAGTATCAAGATGTATTGCTATGTTTATTGTAATTACATTTAATTATCTGAGGTTGATCACAGTAACCTGGCTCAAACAAACCCAGAAGTATTTCTAGTATCTTGCCTATTAATGAAACTGGACACTGGAGTTTTGACTACGAAAGAACTCCATTGCTACCAGTAGTAGTGGGATGCAGCAATTCAATAGTGAATTTTTTTATTTGCTTTAAATCAAGAATGTTACTACACACATGGTAATAGCACTGTTTCCAACAATAAGGAGAACAACATGATACTTGTTTAAAGCAAGTAAACATTTTCAGTGAAAAACAACCTAATATTTCCAGTTACAACAAAAGCAGCTGTTTGTTGCTGTGGAATTTTATCAGTGAGCCTGCACTGAGAAAACTGCACCTTCATTAAATGGGTTTCATATATATTCCTGCTGATCGAATCTTCTGCTTTCTCACACGCACATGTACATCCCACTTCTCTGAACTGCCTGCCAACAGCATTTTGATATACTTCAGGAAAATTCAGATTTACAGTTCTGTATACCAATACTATTCATAGAGCTACACTTACTCTATGCTGTTTTTCTCTACTTTTCTTCAGCCAGTATGTGCCAAAACAATGAATATTTTCCTTTAACAGTTTTCAGTTTAAATTGGGGAAGTACTGTGTTATCTTAAATGGTGAAATTAAGCTGTTTAGCAGCAATATGTGGCCTGCACACATTGATCAGGATGGTGAATAGGTACTAAGCAATTCTGGCACGTAGGGAGCAAACGTCCATTTAATGCAAGTATAATATTTTCCACATGAACATTCCTGTCATTACTGATTTTGTCACATAACACCAAAGAGATGCATTGCTATCAATGGTAACAGAATACAAAAGAATATTATTAAAACCATATGATACAGAGATGACATAAAAAGACAACGGAGACCTCAGAGCACTCTGTGCTTCCAAAATTAACCATGGGGAACTCCTCAAAACCAACAGTGATCTTGAATGCTTTCCTCTCCACTCTCCCAGTGTCTGAAGTATGTATTGTGTTAGACCAATTAAACAGTGCCTTGACATTACTGTCCACAACTGGCAAAGCTGCAAGCAACAGCAGTTTAGATCTGCAGACTCATGAAGACTAACATAACTAAATTAATTTGCAGAAAATTTCTAGGAACAGAAGTTCAAGAGGAAAACAAGCCTGACATAATCAGGTGAAAATTCATTTCCAAATAAAACTGCTCAACCCGTAAGAAAGAAACAAACCACCAAGATTACCAGCTTTTTGAATTAGTAAGAAAAGAGATGACCAGAAGGTAAGTTTTTACAGCTCAAGAGATACATCAATGAACAGATACAGAACAAAGAGCCATTTATTCAATGTGTTCAATCAATTTAGAGCCAGTTTTGATACAATCTTAAACATTAGAAAGCTGCCATCTTGCAAGAATTAAAAAAAACACCTGTACTCAACAGAACTGGAAAGAACTGAACTTATGGGCAGGATTAAAACTAAATACACACATACATACATATACAGGGATATATCTGACTATGTAGGAATTCTGCAACTGGTTAATTTCATTTGCCTTTTATGGTATTAAAAAAAATGAAAGCACACAGGTTGGAGGACTTCAAGGAGAAGGTGCAATTCTAGGAATTACACTGAAGTATGCATTTCATCAGGTTTTAGATTTTGGTTTTTTGAAGATCTATCACTTGCCAAAGATCATTTCCCAGCAGGAGCCAAAAAAACAGTCACAGCAATGTGAAATTTAAACACCTCCATGTTAAAACCCACCTTTTGGTTAATGCTAACTAAAGTAATATTCCTTTTCAGAATTACACTGGTAATATTTTCTATTTATTTCACTTACATGAAATATTACATTTGTTGATTTCTTAGAAGACACAGTTCAGAACTAAAGTTAGGCTGCGTGAGAACAGCTTACATAGGGGTTTCCTTTATATTTGAGTCTAGTGACAATCATAAACCTTCTATATATAGTTTGTATTAAGAAGGCAGCTAATGAGGAACTATGGTAATACAGCAGAAGCCACAGACATTTATTGCAACCCAGCATGCACATTTTGGCTGAAGGGAAAAGGCTGGGATGGGTGTAGGAATATAAGTATCTTTAGGACACAAATACTAGGTATTTAAAAAAAAAAACAGTCATTTCATTGAAGACACAATATTGATTTACAGAAGCAGATGTTCCCCCCCCTTACTTGCAATTTCATCATGCATATTCAAAACATTAAGACACTGATAGTTATCTACTTGCAGTAATACATGAAAATTATAAATTCTAAATAGTATGATACTTGCACAGCAATCTGTTGTTTCAGTAGTAGTTCTAGCTGCACTGTGTTAAAATGTGCATCTAATACAACTTAAGCTGCTCCATCCCATACTTTGAGTTCAGCTGCCATTTGAAGTATAACAGGTCTTCAAAGGAAACCAGAACTTTACTTTATACTTACACACTGAGAGGCAGGCAGACTTCTAACTTGGGAAGGGAAGGCCATACGTGCAAGAATGGTCTACTACCTGTCAGATCCCACTTTCAAGGCTTAGCCCACCTCAGAAGAATTTGGTGGTATCCAACTCTCGCATTTACCTTTCACATTCACCTTATCAGCTGTACTTACAAAATAGAGAACATAGTATACAGTGATGGACAGCCTCACAAGGAAGGAAATGTGGCAATACCAGTTTGCCTTACAAGACCCAAACTTACATTTAATAAAAAAAAAAAGTGCACTTACACATAACAAAACTTAAAATTTATGAACATTAAAATTTATTTAGTTTGGGGAGGTGGGATTAAATTAATTTCTACAGATCTACACATTCGTATGTCATAAACACATAACTGACTTACACATTAAAATGGTTTAAACCAGATGATGCTGGACTAACAGACCTCAGCATATCAAAACTGCAACAGCAGTTATCAGTTTATTTAACGTGCTTCAGTTGCTTTTTGTTTCACAGTAAGAATGAAGAGACCCCAAAGTTGACTGCTCTAGCAGATAATCAACTATTCCAAATGTGTAACTTCAAAGGGAAGCCTGTGCAATTTTAGGTGCTATTAATTAAATTTGTAAATGTGAGAAATCACTACCAGAACAAATGGCTTCATTATCAAGGCATCTTAACCCAAGTCCTCCTTTTATTACTATCTAAATTTTGCACAAAACAATGTAATGCAGGAAGCCAGTAGAGAGGGTTTAGAATAGATATCTGTCACTTCAGAAAACACCAGCAGTATTAACTGTGGTTTACAAATCTAAGGAATCAAGATTTCATCAAATGAAGACATCTTTCAATTTCGCTCAGAACCTGAAATAAATAAACTAGAACAAATAAAAAATAAATCCACAATAAAAAAAAAATAAAAATTTTCAGTTAAATTAACTCCACTATTAACACTACAAAGCTACAAAAAAGGCAAAAAAAGGCTAAAGGAAAGATATAATGGCAGAAGAAAGGATCCATTTTTGAAAATTTCATTATAAATCTGATACTGACAGAGAGGAAAAAGGATTTCAAAGACCTATTTCTTAAGCTCTCTTTTAAAGTATGATGACATAAAGAAACTTCTTTTAGATAAAGGGACACAAGAGTGGAAGAATAGGGGAACCCAGCAGAAGCTAGTATCTCGTCATGAAATGGCTTCACAGGGACCACTTTAATAGTAAGAATATGTGTGACCCAGGTAAGAGTAGCATCAAGGATTTAGTTTAGCAAAGCTGTAAAGCTGTCTAGAACAGGTTACAAGTCATTGATTAGCAAACAGTTGTTCCAAGACTTGCATGAAGGTCCTTTCCAACATGACTCAGCACACACCCATAGTCCAAAGAATCAAGATCCTTTATGTATGTAAAACAACTAACATGATCCATTGTTGTTCTTTCAGTTATACACATAAGCAAACGGATATAACCAACGAAGGTACCAGTCAGCAAGTATTTAATAACAAAAACTGCCATTATTTTCCTACATTATTTTTGTGATGGTCATATTTCAGTCTGCCACATTCTGTATGCCATGGTACTCCAAAGTCCAAATTACTTAATGTTTACATGAATACATATTCGATTTCAGTGAGAATAAAGAAAACTTACAATTTCTTATATGAAACAAAAGTTCCAAGTTACAGGAGTACAGCAGGACATTTTACTGAATCTATATTGCTATCCTAAGTAAAAAACACTACTTCTACATGTACTGGGAAAGTGGTTTTGATTTACTCAAGCAAATTACAAACACACTTAACCAGATATGAACAGTCACAAATGAAATGAAACAATGTGATTTTTTTTTAATTTGCACAGCTTAAATATGTATAATGAACGCAACATTTCTTCCAAGAGGAATACTGAGTCTATCTAGATGCTCGATGTCATTTTTCTAACAAATGGGTTTTTAACTCTAGCTGAAGCGTCTCATCTTTCTGAAAAAAGGATTAGAGATCTGAAGTGCTAAGTGTTGAAGGCACCATTTGTTCTGAAATGCTAACTAGAAATGATTTAGAGTCACACACTTGAAGCACCACACATTTTTCAAAAGGCTGTAAAACAGAAGCTCATGTTATTCAGAACCAGTCTGGCAGCTTCACAGTCATAAGTTTTTGCACTGATTTCATTCAAAATATTGTTTGAATTGTATCTCATTACTGTCTTCCAAATGACAAATACAAAGGAAAACAATGCTTTGGGCAGGATAGCATATAGCAAAATCCTTCTGAATATAGTTTAAATCAGGACTATTTTGAATGCTTTCTCTATAGCACCTTCTTGTCTTTCCACAGTCTATGCTGAAGCTTGCACAGGATAGGTAAGACATCAAGGCAACAGAACTTAAATGACATGAGTAGCTGAAGATCATACAGTACTTAAAGTTTTGGTCAGGATGAAGTACAAGCTATAGCCTAGGGAAAAAAAAAAAAAAATGTGTAAGCGAGGAGGAAGGGTCTGTCCACAGAATAAGGCTGGACCGTTTCAGAACATGTACTTAACACTGCCTTTGGAAAAATCTTCCATAAAGCAAAACAAAAACACTAACAGATATATATCTAATTCAGTTTCACGTACTCATAAGACTTGTAAATCTAATTCTCACACATGAGAAGCCTTCTCATCTGTGCTTATACTATGGACCATCTTCCTCCAACTGCTGAAAGATGCATCTCCCTGAAACTCTGTGTTGTACTATCTTCAGGCTAAAATTTCCCAGGTCTGAACAGAACAGTTTAGATGATGGGCTCTAATACTATGCCTGGAAACATCCTTGTACTTCAAACAAATTCTTAAACACACAGAATATTACAAACTAGGTCACTTTTGCATCTCAGAAGGTGCTTAACCCTGCAAGCATACTCTTATGTAGCTATTGTGGCAGAAAGACTTTAGCTGGGGCCTGTATCTAGAGACAGTTGTAGTATACCAGCAACAAAACTGTGTGGGCAAAACTCTAGAGAAGAAATAAGTGTATCTTGCCTATATATGCCACAAAGTTAGAAAGAATTGATGGTCTATCTATAGTTTAAGTCATCTGCAAGCTAGGTTGTTCTCAACCCAGCTGAAGCACCTCTAAATTACTTGTGGCTTGCCAAGATGTTTTTAAGCAAGCAGAACAATCATGGTTGCAATTCCTTGTGCATAGGACAGGATGGAAAAATGCCCCATACAGAGTGCTCACTGTCTCACAGGATACAGTATTTTACTTCTTTTGTTTTGGCTGATTACTTGCAGCTTCAAGAAGTTTGTGCTTAGAAAGCTAACATTAAATACACAAACTAAAAGGAACTAGAAGGACTGTAACATTCTAAACAGCTTTTAAAAACTGACTTCTTAGACAGGCTCTGGATGACTGAACAAGATGATTGAGACACAAGAGAGAAAAGTAGGGGGGGGAGAAACAAATCCTTGAAGGTAAAACATACTATTTAAGAAATAGATAACTATTTCCTCTCCAAGGGAAAAAAAGAGGGAGGAAACAGATATCCAACAGGACAGAGGAAAAGAGAAGCCTACCTGTTGCAGAGTTTAACACTCAAGATTTCTAGATTTAAAGCTTAAATTATGCCACCTACTATACAGAAAAAAACAGTCTTCAGAACATCTACATCCCACTTATGAATAAACTTGTTACTCCTCTAAACGGCTCTTGATAACTAAGAGTCTCCACACAAGGTATAGTGACCCACCAATCCCTATCCCACCAAGCACTGGCTGGACATTGGCTTGATTTGAAATGCAGAAGAGTTCAAAGACTTTAAGGGAAGGTATTATAAAACTCCATCTCACATTAGAAACCTTTTTCGATTTAACATTTTGGGGGTATAAAGCTTTGAAACTAAAACCAAACCTCCAATCACTGGGTAAGATATGGTCAGTCCCTGCTTCACAGCTCAAGGAGTTAGGCTGAATGCACTAAAGGCCACTTACAGACCTTTAATATCAGCTTCCTTACAGCTGCAGTCACACACTTAGAACTGCTTTCAGTACCGCTAATGTTTGCAAATAGAAGTAAAAAAACGGGATTAAGAGAACCAGGCACTGAGCATTGTGTCATTTCTGTAACAAAGAATCAATCATATATAAGTTCAAAGGGAAAGATATTTTTGCATGGGCAATGTAAGTCACACAAAGAAGCCAATTCATCCTAAAAATCAGAATATCTGGAAATGAGAAGTATGGATTTTACAGGGAAAAAAAATACTTCTTTTGGATCCAGCTATGATCCTTCAAAGACATGAAGCACACTTTCATAAAAGGTTGCTTGTGACTACATACAAGAAGTAAATCAGGAATCTCACATGTAATTGGTGACTGTAGATCAGTCGCTGTTCTTCCCCAACTGCAGAGTCAAAACTAGGGGAATTTTCATTAATTTAGCACTATTCACCCTCTGCCAAGCTACTGAAGCCCTCAGCTGAAGAAAGGGGAGACAAAAGTTTTAGCAGCTTGTAGTTAGAGAACAGCATTAGACGCTGGTACCTTAACTGCTACCATCTTTTCACACAAAGTTCTAACCACTGAGTGACATGATCCCTGCTTTTAGGCAGATATACCTATATCATATACACATAAGGTAATTTTAAGTAAAACCTGAATTATGGAAATGCAGAAATTTCCTCCTGAATTAACTAATTTTAATCTGTTTCTTCTTCTTGTTATACAAGATATTTTAAATTATATGCTTTTGTAAATTACTTCTTTTAACCCCAAAATATGCTCAATTACATCTTCTGCTCTGTATTTTTAAAGAGATTAACAGAATAAAAGTCTGTCTGACCAATAAGACACTGGCTATAAGCAACAGCCCTTCTCTTCTTTAAAAAATTGACTTCTTTTTCTCCAGACCCTCAGCAGTATCCACATAAACAACCTAGGTCCACCTTCAAGACGGAGGTGCAATATCACAAGATCAATCCAACTGCAGCTTACAAATGTCCATTTCTAGGACATGCAATATCTACATGTAAAATAAGTCAATATAGGTGATTTTAGAAAGCAGGTAAGACACTCTACAGCAATGTAATGTTGACAGTTTCTTTAGCACACATTAAAGAAAAGCTATTTTCAGACTAAATTATCTGTTGTTAACGGCAAATATTTTCTTACATGATTGTTCAAAGAACTAGTGAGCCTAGGAAAACAATTTCTGGGATAAAACTAAGACAGTTGATCTTAGTAAGAGTTTCACTTAGACTCCCTTGGGGCTAGAATTTAACTCCTGGACCTTATGCAACCAAAGCATTCATTACATTATTTTTTTTCTTAAATAAATAAGGATTAAATCGAACTTCATAGCAAGAGCAAATTAAATTTGCAGTTTGGTAGAGTTAAATCTTATGTCTATAGCAAAGCATTCCCTTCCCTCCCCCACAAATGAGTATAACACAGCTTCCTGGCAAGAGCAATTCTTCTAGGTGAAGACTTAGAAAGCAAATTCCTGTGTACTATGTGGAGAGAACAAACATGCTACTCCCACCCCCAATCTATGCATATATACTAATAAAAAGCCAACAGTATTTTCTCTACAGGAATTAAGTCTTTTGCTTTAGAAATTCTGAGTAATTTTCCCAGCAACACTGTTGATTCTAACTGCTCACTCCTTTTACTAGAACAATCTTAGTTATTGAACAGTGCATACATGCAGTACTAGCACTTTACACTTTCTGGAGAAGATACATGTATAGTTTGCTACGTCTCCCACTTTTTTTGAACTTTAGGCACGGCTTTACTTTTGAGACAAAAACCACTACACTGGGTAAGTGTATACATGAGATCTTAAAACATGACATGTAAAACTGATAAAATTTATATGAGTAAAACTAAGTAAGTTTAATAAAAATATATTTCTTCTTACAGAGCTGAATGCTGTGTAAAAAGGAAATAGCTTTTTCTGCTACCCAAATTTTTAGTAACTGATATTCTACACTAGCCAGACTTAATAATAAAACTAGTAACAAAATTCCTTATAACCTTAGACACTAGGAAATGAGAAATAAATTTTAACAAAATAATACATAGCTGAGTAAAGACTTGAGTGTATCAATTCCAGCTCAGTTTATCATTGGCAATAATGTATATTTTTTGATTGCTCTTCCACAGAGTTGCAAGAGCTGCTCTATGCTCCAATTTGTTGTAACCTTATCAATTCCACTCTGCAAATCCCACATCCCAGAAGTCACATCACCAAGTGGAAAGGGCTCGCCTACCCCAAAAAATCTGCCCAAGCTCACCTCACAGAATCAACAGTAAGGTACCAAGATAAGTTTTCATACAGTCATTTCTTCTTTTTTGTTATAGTCTCAATCCCTCAATGATCCAGTGGATTAGGAGCAGAAATAAACTCGTGGCCAATGCTCATGCTAGACTGACCACTGAGGTCAATTCATTCCTCGGTCCCGAGCTCTTTCAATCCTGCTTACAATGTATCACAGTTAAGAGAGGACATGAAGCCCTGAAGATTTCAGATTTTTGTACTGGGGAATGGTCTTTTTATGTATCAAGCTTCTTATGAAGCAAAACTGAGACAGTACAGTTGTGATTTTTATATTTCTGTATTTATTATTTAAATCAATATTCCTGTCTCTTTCTTTGCCACCAACTTCCACGGTATCTACCATATAAATGCTCAACACATGATCTACTAGTTACTGATATGGGATTCCCAGGATGACTTGCAAGCCTTTGCCCTTCATTTGCCTGTAAGAGGGAGACCCTTCGGTTCCAACGGCTAAGGAAGGAGAGCAAAATGCTTCACTCCTCCTCCCCACCATGCGGTAGTCACCACCAAGCTGAAGTTCGTTTGCCCCAAAACGCAACACAGGCCTGACCCCTTGTCCCTGAATCAAGAGATGAAAGGGACAATTTTTTAATTCAGATACTGATATAGCACGACTTCTACACTCACCAGATAGTATAAATCTTTAATACAAATACTTTTTTTTCCAACATTTTCACCAGGCTAGTGACATCTCCTCCCTTCCCTATACACACACATATCTCCACATTCCTGTCTCTCAATAGATAAACTCTTCTTTTCCTCAGCTCCTCTCTAACGTTCACTGCAGACACCGAAGCCCTTTCAGCTACCATTCCCCTCTTAGGCCAGGCTCTCACTGGGATAGAGGGGGTGTTGGAGGGTCGCTGCCTTACAGACGGGAGGTATGGTGCCCGAGCCATAACTTGACCGGGTGCGCCTGTTCTTCCCTTTTCACCGGCCAGAAGGTAACTCCTCCCCACTCCGGTCATTCCCGTCAGGGGCAGATCATCCTCCTCCCAAAGGAGACTCTACCGGCCCTTGCGGGAGGGCCCTCCCCAGCCCAAGCCCGACGCCCGTCTCCCCACGCCGACCGCAGGCCCACCGAGTCCCCCCTCACAGACCTGTGGATCCAGCCATCTTGTCCAGACCCCCCCCACCAGCCAGGGCCTGCAAGCTATGCGCGTCACTTCCCCATGACGCAGCACGTCACTTCCCACAGGGAAAACGCGGCTCTACAGCGCGGGAAAGACACGGGGCGGGAAAGCACGCTAGCGTCGGGGGCGGGGCCAGGGCCGGAGGTGCGGGCACCTTGCCGGGAGCCGCCGCAGAGTGGGGCTGTGGGTGTTGTGCTGCTGCGTACCGCCGAGCCTGGAGCACCGGAGTTGAGGGTGTCAGCTGCCGGAAGCGCCTTATGCCTCCTACACGGGAATCACAGCAGCAGGCTGGCACTGGGCCTAGTGGCAGATCCGAAAAGGCGGATTTCTCCCTTGCAGGCAGCGGGCTCGGCAGCAGCGGCATCTGTTTGGGACCCGTCATCATTCACACGGATGCAAAGAAGACGGTCACCAACGGTGACAGAAGACTAGGGGTCTATGGAGCTTTCTGTTGCCGTAAGTTAGCTGAGCCCAGAGAGGGCTTCATTTTAACAAGCATTTAGCACCTGTAGAGTCACCACGCCTCCTCTTCAATACATGGAGAATACAAGATAATACAAGAGAAACAAGTAAATTCAATCCCATCCGTCCAGAACTCCTTTCCTGTCATGCCATGGAAGAATCCCCAAGCTCCCTGACTTTTTCCACAGGCACTACCTGCACATCCACGCAGTACAGTATTTCTTTATCCCTTAACTTGAAATCCAACTCGCAATTTCTGTTCCCCGATTTCTATTTGGTTTAGTGTGTACTCCCGAACCTGCACAACTTCACTATATATATAGGAAGTACATTTTGCTTGTTTAATCAAGCTGTCTCAACCTGGAAGTATAAGCAGTTAAATACCTGAATCAGCAAGTGAGAAAATCCAATAAATATATATATTTTATATATATATATATTTATTGTAATATATAATCCAATAAATATATATATTATATACATTATATATATTTTTTGTGAAGACTTAAAATGTGCAAGCGCAGTTTTACAGAGAACATTTCCATGATAATTCACAGATATGAAAATTCGGGAGCAAAGGACACAACCTTGCTATCAAGAGTATCATAATTATACAAAATTCCAGCCCCATTTCCAAGAAACAGCCTATAAAACGCAAATTGGAAAAAAATAATTATTAATGCTCACAGCAGAAATACAAAATTCTGTTCATTATATTGTAATATCAAATACAAATTTATTGAATGAAAGCATAAAACAAAGATTTAAGAGCACATTACAAATAATTTTGTTTTCTCTAAATTTTTTCATGTCTGTAATTGTATTAAAATGTCAGTTTTGTAATTTCATGCAAAGATTACATTTTTCCTCTGTATACAAAATAACATGACGTTGAAAAGAAAAAAGTAATTAAAACAATGTGTCAGGGGTTTTCATATTAAAATTCTGTCCCATTTCTTTGCACCGACATAAACAGTTAAGAGTACATAGAAAATATTCTCAAATGCTGCTGTTCAGTTTGTAACTAAATACATGTTGAAAAAGTACACTGGAGAATGCGGGCATCGATCCCGCTACCTCTCGCATGCTAAGCGAGCGCTCTACCATTTGAGCTAATTCCCCACCTGAAAAAAAAAACTCTGAAACTTACAGTTACTCACTTTACACCTACTGAAAATTATAATACCACTATATGTGGTAATAAAACCATTGTTTCCTGCCGAGTTACTCTTTCCATGCACCACCTACTGACTGCAACTCACAGCTGGAATCATGTGATATATCTTTCAGCATATACACTACCAGAATCATCTTATTCATCTCTTTTATAACACAAGTATTTGTTATTTAGCTGTTCTCATACAACAAGCTCACCAAAAGATTCAGTTATTTACAAGAAATTAAATGCTATTAAAAAACCCAACACAAACCAAAACCATAACAAACAAAACAAACCCCAAATCCACTTCAATTGAGCAAGGAAATCCATGTTCTGTCCAATTTTCAAGGCATACACATGAAAAGCCTGATTCAACAAATGCTCAACGAGTGAAAAAATATATGCTTGGTTGAAACAGTTTTATAGTCAAATATTTAACCCAAAATGCAGCTCTAGAGCGCTAGCTATTACGAGTACTGGTGCAACTGATATACTTGGAAAAAGCTTCTTACTGCAGAAGTTCTCCTTCCAATACTTGTCAGAAAGTTGGAAGAACTGCACCAGCACAGCCACTAGAGTGGCCTATCGCATCACACTGCCGACAGGGCAGTCACCCTCCGGCTTGTGCAGTTGGCTGGCGCACGCGCAGTGCTCTCACCCAAGCAGGCAGCTAACCCCCTTTTCCCTCGGGAGCCAGGCCTCGCCGCGGTCTTTGGTGGTCCCTGCGGCAGCCGTGCTCTCCCAGCAAATCTGCCCAGGGCCTTGTCTCCTGCCATTTTTGCACCTGCATTTGCTTCCCTGGTTCCTTCGAACAGCCCTCTCCCCTTCCACAAACCCTGCCGTTGGGATTACTGACCCACCTGCCATCCACCCCCTCACTGCCAACTCCTTCCCTGAAGCCAGCAGACAACCTGAATGGATTACAGGAGGGGTGTGATCAGAGTTCAGGAGAGTGATGGGAAAACTTTCTTCAAACAGCCTCAAACTTGAGCTCAACCATGATGTGAAGGAGCACACATCAACTTGCACATGAACGTATGTCGTGGTTTAAAGCTCAAGCCACACAGTTTTTCTCACTCACTTCCCCCTCTTTCTTCTCCCCGCTCCTGGAGGGATGGGAAGGAGAATCAAAAGAAATCCAACTCCTACAGGTTGAGATAAGAACAGTTCAGTAACTAAGGTATAACACAAATCACTACTGCTATCATCAATAATAATAATGACAAGAGAAATACAAGGAAAGAGTACAACAGCTCACCAACTATACCCAGCCCGATCAAGCACTGCACCCCCCACCCTTCCAGGTCCCTGCTGTTTTTACATCCTGGGCATGACGTGCTGTGGTATGGAATACCTCCTTGGTCAGTTTGGGTCAGATGTCCTGTCTCTGCTTCCTCCTGGCCTCCCCTCCTCCCTAGCAGAGCATGAGACTCAGAAAATCCTTGGCCAGCCTGAACATAACCAAGCAGTAACTGAAAACACTGGTGTTACCAGCATTGCTCCCAGGCCCAAAATCAAAAACACAGTGCTGCTCCAGCTACCAAGAAGGAGAAAAAAGACTGCTGCTGCTGAAGCCATGACAATCAATGTTTACCAATCCAGATTTCTTAAGGTCAACCAAATCCAGGCTGAGTTCCACTTTGTAACATCCCCCAGCGTATTTACAGCAGAAGCCTCTCAGGTATCCCTTCAAAACATAACCTTGCTATCGTGTATAATGTGATATACCCAGCAAGAGAATTGGGACTCTCAGTCTCCACAGAGTGAGCAGTTTCACAAATTCTGCCTTATCTGCCATGGCCCTGTGCACTTGTGTTTTTCTCCATAAACTCTGCACAGTGTTCCACATACAGCCAAACCATACAGCCTGTAATCTACCCCATGGTGACATTTCAAGTGATGCTTTAACATCTTCATGTACAGAATAGATTGTTCTAGTTCTTTGTCAGCACTACACCAGACACTGACTCTTCGCAAAGGTAAGCTGTGTTCCTCACTCTACAGAAGAACAGATGTTACTCATCACATTCAAATCAGACTAAGGGGAAATTAAGGTGAGGAGGCAAGATTACCACCTGACTGCTTTCTAACCAGCCTGGCTTGTTCTTCATGTCATCTCACTGGCTTCTGGTGACACAAGATCCATTAGCCGGGATGTGATGGATTGCTTGAGCTACAGTACATACACAGAGTTGCTCCCAGAGCTGGATTTTTTGGCAAGTGGTATCACAAAGCACAAATAACTAAAAGTAACCCACTGTCTCTACTCTGCATGGCAGTATTTACCCAGCATTCAACAAGATTCAGCATTGGTTTGCTACAGATTTTTTGATGGTGCCAACCATAAGAAAATAGTAAGGGGAAGAAAAAGTGATATTTGGTAAAAAAGAAAACACATAGTTGTCAGCTCCAAGAGCATGAATTGTGCAAGCAGGAGTAAAAATCAGAAATAAAGCTGCTGTGGATTTATGTCCATCTGCAACCTTAAGCCATGTTATGTGCCTTTTTTTTAACATCAAAACTAGTCTTCCCAGAGCTAAACAAACAAAGAATATTTTAGGTGGAGAGAATGAACATGTATAGCCTTTCAATGTTTGTAGAATGTTTAAAAGATTAAAACCAGCATGAAATTGATGTATTTATAACACTTGTGATACCTTTGCCATATAAATAATTCAGATTCCTATGGCAGCTGCTAGAACACACACAGATGCTTCAGCCTGTTCTCTGTGTTGAAAACACTAAGTGGAAATCATTATAGCTTTCCAGGTCTCAAAAGCTCCCTGTTCTTTCAGACAGTTAATTAAAACAATTGATCAACTACTGGAAACAAAGCTTCAGGAGACCCTTGAAAGGCACTGTCAGCTGCGCAGATCTGTCTCCAGACTTAAAAAAATTCAAGCCAGAAATGAAGTCTACGAATAATTAATGAGGAAAGCTACAAATGCTGCAACTGTATTACTCACTTGGGGTAGACTTCTTATCACAATTATTTCATTTGTAGAAGAAACTATGGTACAAAATCGAGCTGAAGTAAGGAACATTTTTCATTTGACCTTATTTATACATCATCAACCACACTCAGCCCCTCCTCTGTGCATAATGCACCTGGTAACCTGATCATCTGTAGAAATTTGCGGTGAGGTAACTAACCAACACTAATTATCCCATGGAAAAACCCAATGGTTGGGGTTGGAAGAGACTGTAAAACTCATCCAGTTCCATCCCTCCTGCCATGGGAAGGGACACCTTCCACTAGATCATGCTGCTCAAAGCCCCATTCAACCTGGCCTTTGAACACTGACAGGGATGGGGTAGTCACAACTCTGGACAATTTGTGCCAGTGTCTCACCAACCTTGCAGTGAAGTGCTTCCTAGTATCTAATTTAAATCTTCAGTAACTTCCTGGTTGGGTATTGTTACTCTAAAATTAAATGGATTAATTAAAAAAAAAAAAAACCAACAAAAAAAAAACAACCACACAACAAACTCCAGCCAAACAAAAAAACACACACAAAAAAAAAAAAAAAAAAAAAAAAAAAAAAAAAAAAAAAAATCCCAAAACCTAAGAAACAACCCACAGCTTAGTTTTGGTTTTAATTTCAGAAAAGGTTAACATTTCCTCGAAGTTTTTCAGAGATGGCAACTATCACTTCAAATACTGTTATAATCTTAAAAGTACCAGTGAACTATTCAAAGTCCCCACTGATCTTACTTCAAGTTATCTCTTACCATTAACCTTTTATTTGTATCCTTTTATTCGTTTCAGAACTACTGAAGTACCTGCAATTTCTGTGACAACATTTAAGAAAAGGGGCACTTGAGCTACAGCAAGGTTTTTGACATCAGAAAATTAGCTCAGCTGTTACTGAAATGGATTTCTGAATACCCGTTTTTCCTTCTTTTACCCCTTCTTTTTTTTCCTCAGGAAAAATATCTATAGTACATAAATATAGCAAGGTTATAAACGCATAGGAGATAGGTTATTGCCAAAACTTCAAAGACTCCAAGGAACCGAGAAGGAAGGGATGCAAGTTGGAGGAGCCTAACTGACATTGTGACTTCACCAAGCCTGCTAGGAGGATAAATCAAAGGTGAGTTTTCCCATCCTCTAATAAAACTGCCTTCTCTTGCCAGCAGTTAACCTGATCCAAAGGTTCAGAAGCCAGGAATTTTTTGTAAGACAGAGGAAACTTTTAAACTGCACACAAGCCTTAAGTTTTATAGCCTTTTTTGTGTAAGTAACAGAGAAAGGTACATTACATAGTCAAGTTATTTAAAGGCCACACTCTCAAGAGCTAGAAACTTGAAAAACCTTACACACAGAACAATAAACACCTTTTTTAATTAGCTTATTCCAACCTCCACCCTCAAAGCAGTGACTAAGAAATGCATGAGTACAAACCTAATTACAGAACTCAATTATGGATTTGCATTCTGGGGAAAAAAAAAAAAAAGTTCATTTAAAGGCTATTATTTGTACAATTTACTGCCATCACATCTGGGTCATCTAAGACAAAATCTGCTCTTTTCAACGTTACTTTCTGCCCCCTGCGATGATACAGAAGGTAACTTTAGCATGGGGCAGCTTAGGAGGGCCATCCAGAGCCTGCCATCAGGCAGCTCAACACATGGGCAAGGCTTTTCTTTTGAAGACGTACCTGCCATCCCTCCCAGAGCTCAAGGACTAGAAGACTCAGCTCCAGCATGACAAGCCTCCAGCACGGTCTGATTACGGCACTACCTACATTTAAAAAAGAAAAGTTGGAGGTAGAAGCCGATTCACTACAGCTGCTCGTGAGGAAAGAGGCAAAAAACGGGCGTGTGAACCCGCGACGTTGCAGAAGGTTCTCGAATGGGTGGGCGGGGTGGCCCTGAGGGGAAAGGCGGGAAGCGGTAGGGGAGTGGTGGGGAAGTGTTGTCAGTGTGGGCGGGTGTGCGTTGAGGACGTTGAAAAACGAAGCTGGCGGAGGAGGTTGGTTTATTAGTTTCTTATTAAGGGGTTTTCTGGTTGTGGTGGCTGTCTGAGTGGGTCTCATGAAATTTAGTTTTGCAGTTGTGAAGTTTTGCTTGCTTGAAGGAAGAGGTGCAGCGGGTGGCGCTGCTCCTCAGGAATGGGGGAGTTGTGAGTTCTGCTTAGGGGCTTCCTACCACTGTACTGGGCTGGTATGGCTCAGGTTTCTCCTCTCCTTTACTGCTAGCATAGAACTACAGAATGGCTTGTGTTGGAAGGTTCCAACCCCCCTGGCAAGGGCAGCGGCACCTTCCACTAAACCAGGCTGTTCCAAACCTGTCCAACCTAGCCTTGAACACTGCCAGGGATGGGGCAGCCGCAGCTTCTGCGCCAGGGTCTCGCCAGCCTCACAGTAAACACCTCTCAAAACATGCAACACCAATCTATCATATTAATCATAATTTAATAGCAGTTGTCTTTATCTTCTGATACTTTCAGCCAGAGTTCACTCAGAGTGTGTCACTGAGCTGAAGAAAAAGCAGGAGAATTAAATCACAGGGCTGAACTGTTGCAGTGAGTGCTGACTTAAACTTTGCATGGTTTTAACTGAGCTTGGCTGTGATGTTTTTGTGCTGTACCTGTATTCTGAGTACACTGTGATCAGGTAGTTTCATTAGTGAGTGCAGCTCTGCTACTGACAGGTGTGGTTTCCTTGTTCCAGTTCTGAAATTACTATTTAGTATGGTGGTGTGTAAATTTTAGAAGAGTAGCATAAAATGATAGACTTACTCTGAGCTGAGGTCTGTAATCATTGTCTCCTTTTTAGTGTACAGATAGCAGCACAACATTTACTTAAATGCCAGTCTTGTAAATGCAGATGAAGAATGTTACAGGTTAGTCCTTACAAAAGAAGTGTATTTAATGTGAATTGTTTGGGCCCTTGCAACTTTCTGTAATGGCTGCTAATGCGAGCTGAAGTTACTTAGGATGATTGTCAAAGCTGTTTCCAATATTGATTCTTTGATTAATTTACAGAATTTTCCATCTCCCAGGTGGACTGTCCCAGTATTACCTTCCTCAAACAAAGTAATAGTAGTGACAAATATTACTAAAAGTAGTAAATCTTTGTAGATTGGTGTATGTTTTTATGGGGTTTCTTTGGTTGGTTGGATTTGTGGGGTTTTTTTTAGTTGGGTTTTGGTTTGGGATTTTTTGGTGTTGGTGGTGGTTGGGGTCTTTTTAACATATTTTTGTCCTGTGGTTTGGATAGAAAGTAATGAACAACGGCAAAATGGAGGCAGAACTTGTGAGCCAACAATAAAATCTTCATCAAGTTTTATTGTGGTCATGAAAAGCAGAAATAGACCTGGAATTCTGGGACGAGGCTTCTTCTAGCTCATGACATGTCTGCTGTATGGCGTTTTATGTGATTTACGCTATGTTGGGGTGGGGCAGAAGGACTGTAGGTCTTTTTTTGTGTGTGTTTGGTTCTCTTTTTTTACTCCAAAGGATGGTGTTGATTTTATTGCCCAAATCTGTATTTTGATACTGCTTTTCAGTAAATTTATTTCTGAGATTTGGAGCACATTTCCTTCGATGTTTTAAATAGAGATTTGGATACAGAACTGGAGACATTTATTTAATGCTTAATCTATAAACTTGATATCTCAAAGAATGAATTGAATATATTGTAGTTGTCCATAGGCTATTTAGCATTGCTTAATTCATGTATTTAGTTCCGGGGGCTGTGTAAGTCATTTTTCCCCTACTTGCTGTGTTAAACCTTAAGAGTACTAGTACTTTGTAGCAAATTGAAGTTTCATAAGCAGCAGAACTTGCCAGTTTGTGTGCAGCTGTTAGCCTGCTTGGGGCTTCCCTTAGTTAAGCATGTAGGTGTTTTACCATTCAAAACCTGGCATGATGAAAACCTCTTCCTGCCTGTGCTGTGTTCATACAAACCTAATACAGATACTATCAGAAAAGTTCTGTTTGTTTCTTTGTTTTGCAACATAGGTGGTTTTAAGACTCTATGGAAGGAATACCAAGAAAAATTAAAAAACACCCAAACACAAATGAAAACCTTTAAGTGTTACAGTTGTTGAGATCTGGTTTTGTTTGGGTTTTGTGTGTTTTGGGCTTTTTTTGTTTGGTTTTAATTACTTTGAAACAGCTATTGCAAAGCTTAGAGTTGCTTATTCATGTTTGGAGGAAAATCATGCTTTTTGTGAGTGAATTGAGGTCACTTATTTTTTTTAAGTCATACAGACAGCAGAAGGCATTATAACTAAAGATCAAATATTTAAGTGGAATGTTTAGTAATCAAGCAAACTCATTTAGCTAGTAGCTAGTTTGTTTTTTGTAGTGTACCAAAATGATAGTACCATAACTGGCATAACTCCTGAGTCACTTATGAAAATAGGATTTAGTGACTCTGCTGCTCTGGAATGTTTTTATTATAACTTAAGTGCTATGTTTCTAGTTACTATATGACTAAGCAAAAGAACTTCTGGATATTTCAGAACCTTGGGTCCAAATATCCAATTGATCATGTGAAAACATCCCAGAATAAAAGGAACAACAAACTTGCTTACTTTGCCATAGTGACTAGCGGGGTTTTACAGTCAGGCATTTGCTTAAATATCTGTGGTATCTGCAAAATAATTCCAGCCATAAGAACTTAATTATTGTCTACAAATTAATGTCAGATGCTTCTTTCTGCGTTGATTAGGTTTTAATAGGAGAGGAAGAGCCATTTTTTCCCAAAGCCAGCTGTTTCAATGGGAGTAAGGAGCAGGTAACAAGATACTGGAGTTTAATGGGAGAATCTGTACAGGACTTCTGTTGCTGGGATTTGGGATTAGACCACTGATCCTCATCATTTAGTGAGAGAATTGGCATCTAGGATGCTGCAGCAGCATTTGGCAATTTCAGAAAGTGATGTTAGCATTAGTGATAGATAACTAATGGGAGTGCTAGCTTGGAAATTTTCTATCTTCTTTCTCTGGTCAATGATACTTAGTGTTTTGCTTCTCCTTCACTTCTTTGGTTCTCCTGCCTTTTCTGAAAGATTCTGTTTTCTGTTCTTTTTGTTATGACAATTGGTTTATTATTTCTACAATAATAATATTCCCAGAGTACCTTTGAATAAAGGAAGTGCTGGATTTGTCTTAAACTGCTGTTGCTGTTGTATCTTTAAAGTGAACTTGTAACTGCAGGCCTGCTTGGACTTCTCTTAGTTAAGCTGTATATAGGTTTTCTGTGGTGACACTTGTGCTGTGAGGTTGTCAGCCTTTAGGAATTCCATGTACTTGGTTTTCAGAAATTACAGATACCATGATGAATGGGCAAAGATAAAACAAGAAAAGGACTTCTATTACTAAAGTATAATGTAGGTTGCTCAGACAAGAAAAGATCTAAGTTGGAAGAGCATAATGGCAAGGAGCTTGATTTGCAAGATTGAACAGGTGAGGGAGTCTGGGGGCGTATGAATAGTTTTCTCTGTGTTAAAGTTAGAGTGGCCAAATATTTTAAAAAAATTATTACATAGAGGTTGACTTTGAAGGATTTGATACTGTTTCATAAACCTCCACTGTCTTTGAATATGTAACTTTTTATTACAGCTAAATACTGAATAGTTGACTGCAGAGAATTTGACTGTTCAACACAGGCATTATTGTTGAGTTATATGTGGCATGGCAAGGATGTGGCTTCAATCCTCCAAGTTCAATGACAGTATATAGAGGTTGAGGAAGTAAGCCGAAACACATGAAGTATGTGTTAATGTGGTTGCCATGAGTTCAGTCACATTATGTCAACAAATCTGTGTATTTCAGTTCTAGCAAAGTAGATCTCTTTTGCTTGCTTCTATTTTATGATAGAGTGAAAACATCAACATTTGCTGCTTTTTGTGTGTGTATGTCCCCCTCTAAATGCCATTTTCAAAGGGTGAAGACTAGTATATTAACAGGAAACACTGGAGACCTTACTTTCTTTGTATTTTCTGACTCTGATCTTGCAGTGCTGAAACCTAGCCACTCTACAGAATTTTCACTGTTGGTTTATTATAGCTATGATTTTTTTTTTTAATTTTAATTGTGCATTCTTGATTTTTATATTGTATGTGTGAGTGTGAATGTCTGGTGATACAACCATACCTTAAAAATATGTGACATTTAAATAATGTGAACTACTACTTTGTTTCCCAGCATTCCATTTGCCTTGGTGCTGCCATGCTGCCATTTTTTGCTCTTTTTATAACTTGGTCCCAGATTCAATTGCCACAAGAAGAGTGACTAGAAGAACTCTACCTATTCAGTCACATCTATTACATTGTAGAATGTGGAAATGGGTGAAGTCAATTGAGCTGATTCTTTTCTACCTAGGGATTACAAAAAGGAAAAATTAATTTAAAAAAGATACTATCTTTAAATATATCCAGATTTCTCTTTGACAGTCATAATTGTTTGGCATGAACATAAATTTGCAATTGCTTGGAAGCACAGACCTTCTGTTATGCAGATGTAGCTCAACTGAATAAAACGCATCCTGTTACATCAAGGAGTCCAGATTTCATGTTAGGCCAAATTCCCAATGAGGCAGTCACAGGCAATGGGCTTTAAGGATGACCTAATTGTTCCTGCATTTCAGTGGAAGTTATATTCTGTTGCTGCTTACCAGTAATTTCCGTAGGTGGTTAGAAGTGGAGCAGTGGGCTCTGACTGCTCAGTTACTGTGATTTTGGGGGAGAAAGTTTTGTTTGTATTTGAGACAGCAGATCAAGTTTCAGCATAGTTTGTGGGGCGTTAGTTGTTTTACTGAGAGATACAGAAGTAGGAAGTGACAGAAAAGAGACCTTGGGTGTGGTGTGGGGAATTAGCTCAAATGGTAGAGCGCTCGCTTAGCATGCGAGAGGTAGCGGGATCGATGCCCGCATTCTCCAG
>JASSUY010008687.1:0-16031 GCA_032466535.1 Forpus xanthops
ATGCTCCATCGCTGGTGGTGTTCAAGTCCAGGTTGGACATAGCCTTGGGTGACATGGTTTAGTGGGAGGTGTCCCTGCCCATGGCAGGGGGTTTGGAGCTAGATGATCTTAAGGTCCTTTCCAACCCAAACTATTACATGATTCTATGATTCTAATATGATGTTGCAGGAGTTTGGGTGAAAGTAGAAAGCTGAATTTTCGAAAGCAGATTAAACAGGTTTCAAGGTTATAATAGAAGTTAATTTAATCTGACCTTTTGCATAAGAAGAGTTTATACATATTTATTTTTTATGCTTTTATCCTATGATTGGAAGGCCTGATTCATCTGCATTTAAAGCAGGCATACACTGATTAAGCTGCTTTCATAAGTATTTCTATTCAGTGCTGGATTTCTCTTAGGGAAGTGCTTATATATTATGTAGTCTTATTAAAATAGAGAAGAAACAGTAACAGCAGCTCTTCCAGATCAGCGACTGTCAGGGAGCAGCATGCTGTGGACCTGATGGTCACAAGATAATTCTTCCCTATCTGTTATACAAGACTGGAGTAGATTTACTGTAGTCTTCCTCACTATCTGTACACAAAGCTTACCAGTGACTAAGATTATCTCAAAAAGATGTGAAAAACCAGGAGGGAAGCTATTAGCAGGGCAGTGAGCAACGGGGACCAGATGTACTGTGTGTTGAAAAAGAGGCCCACAAATGGTGGTGATATGCCATGGGTCACAACTCCTGGCCCTTGCTAGTGCAGTTACCTTAACAAAAAAAAAAAAAAAACAGGAGCATGAAGTAAAGATGAGATCATAGCAGGATGTAACCTGGAAGCTTGTAAATTCTGGCAATGAGTGAACAGATCCAGCTCTTCAGATTAAAAGAGGGTGAATTAGGAAGAGGATTTAATGAGAGCAAACAGCCAGTGAGTCCCTCCAGCACAAGATAAAAGCACTGGTCTGCAGCCAAACTATCAACCAAGGAATTTTGCCAGCACCTCTACCCTCCTCAATCCAGTTCATGGTTGAGAAACTGGAATGGGCTCAGAAAAGGGCTTCCAAGATGGTAAGGGGCCCAAAACACATGGCTTCTGAGGAGAGGCTGAGTTAATTTGCAAAGAGACCAAGTGACAGTCTAAGAGCTGTCTGCAGGTGTTGAAAAGGGAGACACAAGTGTATCAGAAGCAAAAACCCCTGCATGGAATAAAAAGGTGGTGTAATAAAACTTAACAGCAAGAAGTTGCAGCCTGGAAAGGTCAAATTGGAGTTTTTTCCTTTTGAAAACGTTACAGCAGTAAAAATGTAATCCAGAATAGTTGTAGTATCTATGTCTGTCACTAGATAATTTCAATACTCAGCAAGACAAAGATATGGCTGACCTTAGCATGATGCTTGTGTTAATTCTGCTTTGAACAGGAATTAGACTGGGGCACTTCCAATTGTTCCTTCTGTTATCTCTAACATGTTTGGATAGGTGAATGACAGTTGTCATATAAAAGGCTGAGAAAATTGTTTGGAATGAATGCATGAACAAACTGTACTGCTCCTGGATAAATGCAATAGAAGTGCTGAATATACTTGTGAGTGCACATCTGCGCTGACTTCACATTCTCTGGAGCAAAAGCTATCAACTGAATATTCACTGTGGCAAGAAGCTCCATGTGTGGCTATATGTAGCACTCCTAAAGGTACTGGAAGCTTTCAGTTTATTTCAGAATGAGCTGGACCAGGCCTATAAAACACTTGAAGTACAAATAATAATAATAACTTTAAGTACAAATAATAATAAAAATAACTATATTTTTTTCTTTAAAAGGGCATATCCCTCATGTCATTTTAAAGAGATGCTAATCACTTGCACAAAACTTCTTTCTTTAACTTCCAGTTCTATTCTGAGCAACAAGGAAGGCTGGAAGGATGGAAGGACAGAAAGGAAGGAAAGGACAGAGGGACAGATGGAAGGAAGGAAGTTGCAACTGGCAGCATATGTTGATGATGCAGAGAAAGCATGCTGAAACACTGCAGACAGCAGACTGGACTAAACCACCATGAATTGAGTACAACATCTACCCAGAATCAGCAAAATATCTTCCATCCATTGCAAAGCCTAAATTAACTGGGGGATCTGTATTTGAGCTTTTCACTGAGGATTCATAAAGGATAAGCTCCAACTCTAGAAAAAGTTCTGTTGGGTCACTTAATCAAAACTTCATGCCTCACATATAAAATGCAGCTTGAGGGACTGGATTTGCACAAATCAGTCATGGTTTAGTCCCAGAAAGCAGAAAAAAAAATAAAAAAGCACCAAGAAACAAGAGGTGCAAATAAACCCAATTGCTAATCACCAGCTGACTGATGCCCATCCATTCCCTGACCAATGGAAGCCCTGGCCAATCTCCACCTCACACACACAACTTTTTTGCTGAGCATGATACTGTGAGGCACTGGAATATGCCTTGATTGAGTTGGGGTCAGCTTTCCTGGCTCTGACTCTTGTCAGCACCTTGTGCACCCTCAGCCTACTTGTTGATGCAGTGGAGTGAGGAGCAGAAAATGTTGAAGCATCACGGAAACATGGTGGGACGGCTCTTATGACTGGACTGCTGGAATGGAAGGATACAGGCTCTTTCGAAAAGACAGGCCCAGCAGGCAGGGAGGGGGAGTTCTTATTTATGTTAGGGACAGGCTGGAGAGTATGGAAACCTGAGGACAGGTGACCAGTCAATATAGAGTTTGTGGGTCAGGGTAAAAGAGAGAACAGCGATGGGAGACATTACTGTGGGGATCTGTTACAGACTGCCTGACCAAGAGGACTCTGAATGAAGCACTCTATAGACAGATAGGAACAGCCTCACGGTCACAGGCCCTTTTTCTCATGGGGGACTTCAACCACCCACATACCTGACAAAGAGAGGTGTCATGTTTGACCTCATGCTCACCAGCAGGGAAGGGCTGGTTGGAAAAGTGATGCTCCAGGGCAGCCTTGGTTGCAGCAATTATGGGATGGTCGAATACAAGATCCTCAGGATAGTGAGAAGAGCGTGCAACAAGCTCACTGCCATGGACTTCAAGAGAACAGACTTTGGATTCTTCAGGATCCTGCTTAGGAAGATTCCATGGGATATAGCCTGAGAGGGCAGGGGGGCCCAAGACTGTTGGTTGATATTCAAGGATCACTTGCTACAAGCTCAAGAGTGTTGCATCTCAACTAGAAGGAAATTCAGCAGGAGGGTTTGGAGACCTCCTTGGATGGACAAGGAAGATGCAGAGGAAAATTTGAAGGAAAAAAGAGGTTTATAAAGGGTGGAAGCAAGGACAGACCTGAGAAGAATACAGGGATGTTATCCAGGAAACTAGGGACCAACTTAGGAATGCTAAGGCCCAGTTAGAATTAAACTTGGATAGGGATGTTAAAGGTAATAGGAAGGGATTTGATAAGTAAGTGTCAAATAAAAGACAGACTAGGGACAACGTGGGCCCCCTCTGGAAGCTATTGGGAGAACTGGCTATCCTGGATTTGGAGAAGGCTGAGGTTCTTAAAGACTTCATTCCATGATCTTTACTGGCAAATGCTCTGACTACACCACCCAAGTCTTGGAAGGCAGATGAACAGACTGTGAGAATGAAGACGCTGGGCCAACTGTAGGAGAGGATCTGGATAGAGACCATCTTAACCTGAATGCACACAAGCCCATGGGACCTGATGAAATCTATCTGCAGGTCCTGAAGGAGTTGGCAGATGATGTTGCTGAGCCACCGTCCATCACATTTGAAAAATCATGGCAGTCAGATGAAGTTCAAAATGACTGGAAAACGGGAAATATAACCCCCATTTTCAAGAAGGCAAAAAAGGAGAAATGGAGAAAACCTGAGGAATTTCAGACCAGTTAGTTCACTTCTGTGCCTGGCAAAATCTTGGAGCAGATAATCCTGGAAAGCATGCTAACACACATGAAAAACAAGGTGCTGGTGACAATCAGCATGGCTGCCCTAGGGAGGAAATCCTGCCTGACCAATTTGGTGGCCTTCTATTATGGGGTTACAGAACTGATGGACAGGGGTAGAGCAGTAAGTGTCATCTGCCTAGACTTGTGCAAAGAATTCGACCCTGTCCCTGATGACATCCTTGTCTCTAAATTGGAGAGACAACAATTTGATAGGTGGACCACTCAGTGGATAAAGAACTGGCTGGATGGTTGCACACAGAGAGTTGTGCTCAATGGCTCACTGTCTAGCTGGAGATCAGTAACAAGTGGTGACTCTCAGGGATTGGTGTTAAGACTGGTCTTATTGAACATCTTTGTTGATGACGTGGACAGTGGGATTGAGTATGCCCCAGCAAGTTTGCCAATCACACCAGGCTGTGTGATTCAGTTGATACGTTGGAGGGAAGGAATGCCATCCAGAGGGACCTTGACATGCTTGTGAGGTGGTCTGATGCCAACCTCCTGGAGTTTAACCATGCCAAGCTCAAGGTCCTACATCTGGGTCGGAGAAATCCCAAGCACAACTAGCTTGGGCAGAGAAGAGATCGAAAACAGCTCTGCAGAGAAGGACTTTGGATATTGGCTAATGAGTAACTGAACATGAGCCGGCTTCAGTGTGCACTTGCAGCCCAGACACCAATGGTATCCTGGGCTGCATCAAAAGGAGCATGTGCAGCAGGTCAAGGGAGGTGATCCTGCTCCTCTACTCTGCTCTTGCGAGACCTCACTTGGAGTATTGTGCGCAGTTCTGGTGTCCTCAGCATAAAAGGGATATGGAACTGTTGGAACAAGTCCAGAGGGGGGCCATGAGGATGATGAGGGGCCTGGAGCATCTCCTGTATGAAAATAAGCTGAGGAAGTTGTGTCTGTTCAGCCTGGAGAAGAGAAGGCTGCATGGAGACCTTGTAACAGCCTTCCAGTATCTGAAGGAGGGCTATAGGCCAGGTCTGAGGTGCAACATGGTGAAAGATGGATGCAGTTGACTGTGCTGTCATTCAGATGGTTTCGTGCTAGTTGGTGGCTCTGTTTCCCCCCTGCCCCTGCTGTGTTTGCTTTATTAGATTATTTGGTTTGACATCTTTGGTTTGACATCAGTGGTAAAACACTGGCATAGGGTTACTCAGAGAGGTGGTGTATGTACCATCCCTGTAGACATTCAAGGCCAAGCTGGATGGGGTTCTGAGCAACCTGATTTAGCTGATGATGTTCCTGCTGATTGCAGGGTGGTTGGACTAGATGATCTATGAAAGTCCCTTCCAACCAAAACTATTCTATGATTCTATAGCGATGCTTGGGATGGACTCTTCATTAGGGACTGTAGTGATAGGGCAAGGTATAATGGGTTCAAACTTATACAGGGGATGTCTAAATTGGATATATGGAAGAAATCCTTTACTGTTAAGGTGGTTAGGCACTGGAATTGGTTGGCCAGGGAAATTGTGAATGCTCCATTGTGGCGGCGTTGAAGGCCATGTTGAAAAGAGCCTTGGGTGACATGGCTTAGTGGGAGTTGTCCCTGCCCATGGCAGAGGGGTTAGAACTAGGTGATCTTAAGACCCTTTCCAACCCTAACTATTCTATGTTTCTAGGATTCTTCATCTTGTTGCTGTGTAATCACTGCTCAGCAATAGAAGAACCCATCCCTGTGTAATTAACTCTGCTCTCATCATAAATCAAAAGTAGCCGTATACAAGATACTATGATGAAACTGGGATGCATCACGGTCAAAATCAGTACAGAATTTTAAAACCACTGACAGTATGTCAGAAGATGGTGGAAAGTGACTGCCTTGTTTGGATAGTTAGAAAGTTTTCTAGCTTTGCATGATGTCAAAGACGGGATAGGAAATAAGAATAGGAGGGATAGGAATTCATGGAAGACCCAGATAAAAGGAAAGCAGGAGGCATAGTCAGATCATGGAAAGTAGACCAGGCAAATTTGTGAATGTCTGGGCAAAGCAGAACAGTAGCTTAGGGAAATTTAGGCTACACAAAGTACAGTGTACTAGGGGAACCATGAACAAACAGAGCAAAAGGCACAATCTTACTGTGATCACATTCTGTCCTAAAGGCAAAACCAAACCAGAGGAAAATGAGCTGTTTTTTTTTTTTTTTTTACTTCAGTGATTATCTGTGCACAGAGTTGTGTTATATTTAATGAATCTTCTGAGGCTGTGGTACTGTAGCTTGCCATAAACAACTACACTGAAGAGCTGAACTGTCTCCAAAATACCTGAATTTATACTGATTTATGTGTGAAAACAGTTCAAAAATTAAATACACACTACAAATATGGGGAAGGGGATAAATAAATATTAAAGTGTGAGCTAGAAATGGTCAATAACTTAACAACATTCAAGATCAAAATTGCTGAGCGCATGTACTGAAATAAAGTAAAATAGTCTTGCAAGAGTTATGCATGGACATGACCTTTAGCATCTCAATGACCAGCTGGAATGAAATATGTTAGGCTGTTCTGTTTTTATTTTTTAAATGGAAATTCAAGTCCACGAGGAAACCAATAATTCAGCTAGCCTTACACATATTGGCATGCTGAGACTGCCAAAGAAGTGCCTCATGACTATTCATTATATATGAATTTTCATGGGATATTTGCGTAAACCTTCACAAGGGTCTAACCTTATTAGAAGCTCTCACCTTTTTCCTATACTACCACTTAGTTATTTCAAATTCAGAGGTAGAAGAGCTTTTTTTTTTTTTTTTTAACATGCAGAAAGCACCAGAAGAAAGTACAAATTCTAATGAAATCTTTGGCTTGAATTCCTAGTTTCTACATCGTCTTGTGGTAACTTTCTCAAGCACAGTTCTTCTCTCGCAAAGGAACAGTGAAGAAGATCAGTCAGTGGATATTTATGAAGTGCTTTGAAGTGAAATAGCATGCAGTATTCCTGTTAATAATTTCCAAAGCTGTGTGCTAAGGTTTTAAGCCTTTATAACACATACATTTAAAGCTGAAAGATTTCAACTTTACTGCCAGTGGAGAGACCTGATTTTGAGAACAAATGAACAACTTAATTGAAGACAAAATGGGCATGGACTGGAGGCTGGGAAAAGACACAAATTTTAAAGGATCTAGATTAGTCTCTTCAGTGTTTGCTTTTGATCAAGATCAAAACTTGCATCTAAGTATGAATAAAAAGAGCTAATAATTAAGGATGTCATCCATCCATGGATGCTGGGACTCTACTACTTGTCTATATCTTAGACACTTAAAAAGTGAGATTTAAAATAAGTTCTCTGATGAGGGAATAGAGACAAGTAACCACCAAAGCAGAAAATGGGATCACTCCTGCAGACTTGCAGTAGTAGCTACTTCTTTTCATCAGCTACACAGAGAAATGAACACTTTCATTTTAATAGAAGAGATTCGTTTTGCAACTATTTTTTAAGGACAAATTAAGTGATTATCCTCAAAGTCAAAACTTCTCCAGAGGTTTCTCTAGGTTTTACTTAGGTCAGCATGCAAATATTATCTAGAGATTTAAAACCATGTCCTTGAAAATCCCTCCTTAGTCCAAGTCCTTGAAAACCTGCTTTATTTTTTGTGAATGTGTGCCCATATCATGCTAAAAGAAGTTTGTACAGTTCGAAGGGAAATCCTTGTAACAACACTGCTAGAGTACTTAAATGAATTCTAAAAGGCTTTATGTTAATGGTCAGTATATTAAAATCCCGAAGGCTGAGACAGAAACAAAGATGCTAACTCTGTAGTTATTTTGCTATTTGTTGTGAAATTCTTACCAAATATTTTTCTATATATAAATAAAAAATTCTGAAAATAAGTCCATGTTGATTGCTATAATTTGATGAAATCCAACTACTTAGATATTATTTATACTGTAATGAAGATTTCTTTGCAACATAATCTACACAATTTGAGTGGAATTACAGTATTGAGAATCATTATTAAAAGCAATATCCTGTTAAAAAGAATGAGAAGAAAAAGAGGGGGAAGCTATTTTGAGAACCTTAGAATGAATGCTCATCTAAGATGTTACTGCCAATATTTTCTGCAATGTTCTGCCAGGATAAGGAAGATAAAATGTGAGCCTCGTCATTTCACAGGAGTGACACCTCCCAGATGTTTCTGAGGCTCCATAGAAGCTCTGCCATATGCCACAAGGAGCAAATTGTGTGGACCTAATCCAACTCCATGTACAATCCAACTCCAATTCTGAACTCAGACTCCGAGCTATGGAAGAGTATTATATGTAAAGGAACACAAAAACCTTTAGATGTATTTATCCATTGGACAGAGTGCTGATATTAGTATAGAATACGAAAGTGAACTTTCCAAAAGGCTCACCAACTTCTGCAGCAACAGAAAAGAGACTTTTTACATTCTCCTCTCACAGTCATGTAAACAGAAGGCTTGGAACGCTAATAGACCAGACAAGGAAAGAGATAACCAATCTGAACATCTACGTTCATACGTCGTGAGACTCAATGTACTCAAGATTTAAAAAGTTGGAGTGACACCTTGAAGCAAGACACTTTGTATAGACCATATGTGCAAATACATGCACATACATTAGTCATCTATGTAGCTGTAAATTAACTTCTTCCTTAAATTTTGTCAAATTTCCTATTAGCAGACTCCTGAATACTTTCTGAAAGAGGAGTAGGCTCTCATACAGCACACTGAAGCTTGCTGATGGTTGGAGATTGATTTCTTTCTTTTCACATACTCCTTAGAAAACAATGACTGTGATGTAAAGCCATTCCACTGTATAACAGCTTAACTGACATGTCCCGTTATATTTGAAATTCTGTAAACAATTTACCAAGGAAGAAGTAAGTTGTGGGATATTAGTGATATATAAACACTAATATGTTGAGGCTGAAAAGAGATAAAGACTTCTTAAGTGAGAAGCAGGACTCAAAATTTCTTGATTCTTAACAGATTTGCTAACTGGGTAAATCTGGCATTTAGTTTTAAACTGACAATTAATAAAAGGAAAAAAAGGATAAAATACTACCTATTATTTAATTCAAGTGCTGAGGTAATATTCAATGTTTTAAAAAGCTGTTAATATTTAAATACACCAGGTAACTGTTTCTATATAATTTCTGCCTCTGAAAGGGACAGATGGTTTTTAGGTACAATATAACTTCCTATAAGGGTGATCTTAATCACACTCTTTTGGATACTCTTTCTTTCTCTTTCCTATATTAAAAACATGTATATATTATCAAGCCATCCTTGTTCTTTAGCAAGCTTTACTAGCCTGCTAGCAGCTCTTTTCTTGAACTAATTTATGCAAGTTTTCCACTTTTCTTCTCTTGAAAAAAAAAAAAAAAGGGACTTACTTTTTGCATGTACAAATACTTCCCTGTGGTTGTGAGCATTTTCTTCTCATTTTTTACTATTCTTACTTTAGAAATCTCTGCTATCTTCATCTTAATTTACTGATATGAACCTTGACACTCACCCTTGTCATTTTTTAATAGTTCTTGTCACAATATATAGAGGGATGTTTGCTTGTGTTTTTAAACTAATTATCAAAAAATTACTTTCCTTCCAAACATAAATAATTGTGAAGAATTATTTATTTTTTCATTTTTTGGAAAAACTGCTGTGACATTGAAAATCTATCAAAATGTTATGAAAATGTATAGAAAGTTATTGAAATAGCTCACTTTGACAAAATTTTAATTAAAAAAATAATGAAAAATTGGAAAGAAACTAAAAATGTGAAAAATGGGTTCTGTTCCAAGCCCTCAAAAACAATGTAGATATCTTTGTATGTATAAAGTTTTAAATGCTTCAATGAGCTGTAACCATATAATGATCAGAGCAATATATAGCACTGCAAATGGGCATTAGTAAAACAGTAATAAAGTATTGCAGAGGAGTCTAAGAAGAGTTTCTTATTTTCTTTTAACCTTTCCAAAATCCTTAGCATTTTATTTCCACAGTCTAAATTCTTCTGCTTGTTTATTTTAAAGGTATTACTGGCTAGATTTTGAATTTCATATAAGAGTTATAAATCTTAATAAAAATTTCTTGGGCTAAATGTACTTAGATATAAATGGAAGAGTAATAATTGTACTTCTAAGGTTATAACATTATAACGAGTACAATAATGATCCTCTATAACTGTAAATGGAAGAAATGTTAACAGATGCCACTGATATTTTACATGTAATTCAGTAAACTCCTCTTGGTTTGGCAACTTCTGACTTGAACAAAATTCTTCCCAAATTAAATTGGGGGGGGGGGGTGTGGTGTTTAAATGTCAGATACCAAGATTTCTTCATTCTGTGTTAAATATGTCACTTCCTTGCAGTATTTGAAAGTATACATCTTGCAAATTATTGCTACAAATGGAATCCTCCAAATATTTTCTTTCAACAAAGGGAAACATTGAAACTTTCATAAATGATTTTCAGACTTCTCTGTTTATCACAAAGGAGGTTTTAACCTGAGGTCATGTATGCTTGCTTCCTCTTCTGCTGATTACCCAGAAGTGCTACAAGTATATAGCTTTGTTCACATGTAAACAAGCATTAAATCAAGACAGCCAATTTCCTGGATTTAGATTCAGAAGAAATGGGAAACACATTGGTCCAATCATGTTTAGAGAATTAGCCTTATTCTGATCCTGTACTTCAGAAGCGGCTCATGTCATTATGTGGACAAAGGACATACAAACTGAAGAGGAATATTTACTTCTTCCAAAAGCACCAATATTTGGAAGCTTGAATGCCTTAAAGCCATAGCACTTTATTCTCTGAAACAAAAATGGAAATGGAGAGTTTGAAAGTCCCACCTGATCTCATTTCTAATACTGTACTGTTGGCTAAGGGATTCTCCTCCACTCAGTGAAAAGGTTTGCCTCCATTACCCAGTACTTCAGGCACTATTTGAAGTAGTTGAGTCCTGCCACAAGGAAAAACTTCTCCAGGAAAAGTTCAGAGTCCAGCACAGCAATGTGGGCAGCCCGGCCTATCAGCGTGTTGGCAGTATTTGGCAGAGCATGGAACACGTTGTGTCTGATCAAAGTGCAGTCCTTCGCACCCATCAAAGGCTGGAGCAGGTTGTTAATCATTTCTGCATAAACAGGACCTGCAAAAGAGTTTAGATGTCACACCTATGTGCAAAAGCTGCCATATCCCCTCTTTCCTTCCAATATTGTTTAATTACAGCTAAAATGAGAAGGAAAATGCAAGCTAGGCCAAAGTGCAACAGGTAAAAGTCCACTTCAGAGATTTGCCAAGTGTCAGGCATTAATCTAATGGAGGCACTGGCCATTGGAAGAGTCTGCTGAAGCTGCTAGCATGAAGATTGGGACACTCCTCAGTGTTTAGGCTCCTTTCCTCTATGGTAGAAGGGAATACTATTGTTTCTTTCAGGAAAGAGTGTTGGAGTCATGCTGCCTGTGAATTCAGATGTAAAAGGGCCTGGCAAGACATTAGGGTTTCTCTGGGAGTCTAATGCAGAGTGGACATCAGGTAGTTAAGAAGTTTACAGGGCAGAAACAATGACTCAGGAAACTTGTACTCATAAATGATCTACACTGAATGTAGATCTAGCTAGGCCAAACATCTCCCTGAGAAACAACCACTGGAAGAGAGAGTTAGAGAACTGCCTTTTAATGTATATTTGAGGTAGGATAGAAAAAGCTGCAATTTAGGTCAGATGTGTGAAGACAATCATGTTTATTATTAGGCCTGGATGTGTCTTGGTGCTTCCAAAGTGTGCCTCCATTTCTGGGAAATTGCACATATGAAATAGGTATGAAATTACATTCTGAGCAGAGTAGGGGGGTTGAAACTAGATGATCTTAAAATCCTTTTCAACCCTAACTATTCTATGATTCTATGATTTTTGGAAGTGGTGTCAAACTTAAGCCACAAAACCTTTTATAAATGAGGGAGGCTGCTAATACCAAAGGCAATACTTGAGACAAAACAAAGACTGAGTTCACAAGAGGCCTAGGTCTCTGATGGCAGAAGTCCTGATGTGTTTTACAGGTACTACAAAGCAAGATAATTTAAAATCTGTCCCTTAATTTGCCTCACCATCATCCAAATGCTACTGAAAGCAAAAGGGAAACCCCCTGACTTTGGATGTGTTAAGAGAGATTTCATTATGTGGAACAAAGCTGAGACAATACTATTTTATCAGTAAATGAAAAAAACATTGTTAAGAAATAGTTCTATTATCATCACTTTCGAAAAAAATAAATAAGAGGGAAGGGGAAGAAGCAGTAAGAAATCTTTGATTACAACCTGAATGAAATTTGTTTTCGTCAAAGAGCTTCTTAAAAAGCTTGTTTTATTGATATCAGTAATTTCCTGTGGGAAGGGAACACTTTCTTCTTTATCAAATAAACATTTGAGTTTTCATCATGCTGACGAACAACCCTTCTAATGTGATAATGTCGGTTACACAAAAACAATTCCTCAACAGCTTTGTGAATAGAAAAAGGATTTTAAACCTACCTGCATGTCTGTCCTTAAGTGCATTTTTGCACATTTCTATTCTTGCTGAATGAAAGGGTACGTATCTGTCTTGGGGTGAGGCCACTAGCACGACATTTTTAAAATACTGAAGACCTGCATCAAACGCATTAAACACATTTATCACAAAGATGCACAGCAATGAAAATACATACAGTGTCAGCAAGACCACTTCATGTTCAAACACATTTGAAGCTCTGAAGTACAAAATAGATGATAATTAAAACAAGCAACACAATCTTAAAAAGATTAGCAATAGCTTAATCTCATTTCAGCTGCTTCTGGAAACTGTGACTTATGAACACCCATACAGATTAATTGTATGTAATCAAAAAACTTAAAAACTGTCTCTGTTCTACAGAAGTGTTTGATTAAAACCTTAATCCTGCAAATACCCATGCCTCTGAAAATTGGAAACACACCTACAGCCTACTATGGCCAATGAAGGGTTTTGGATAAATAAATGTCCACAAGAATGAGGATGAAATCCCAAACTAACACAATAAAATAGTATAATTTTCAAACAAAATAGAGAGAGGGAGAAGTACGAACTCCACTATGATGTCATGTTATTACACCATGTTTGAAAGAGCCTTGGGATCCAGCCCCTGCGTTCAACAGTTCACACTAGTGGCACATGGATTGGAAACCAGGAATCCTCCCTCTTCTCTGGGGGCAATAGGACTGATGATGGACCACGGAAACAGGCTCCCTGTTTGCCCTGTCTGTGGTCTCTTGACCCTTCACCACCCACATTCAATAGAAAAGTAGGAAAATTGACAGATGATCTAGTCAACTGAACACAAAGAGCTGTGGGTTTGACTTTCATCTTTTCCTCACCCTTATGGGGAAGGGGCTCAGAGCCAAGACCTTTGATTTCTAGATTTTTTTAGGAGAGTTAATCATCACCACCACAAAGATAAGTCCCAGAGTCCTGATGACTGCCTTTGTTAAGCCTGGCTGAAGCTGTCCATTATTTTCTTGTGCAATCATAACAACTGAGTTTGTGATTACAGACTGAGGCAAAGGTCAAGAAATGCAATGACTGTTACCATAGCTAAAATCTAACATGAAGAGGTTCAATAGAGGTTAATGTTAATTTTTTCCTTTCAAGACAAGCACAAGGAGCAATTAAAGGGTTTGAAAGTTGTCAGGGACTTCTAGTTTAAGAAAGTCAGAAATTGGTGGAGACTGAAAGAGTTATCTAGGAAAGGTGGCACAACACTGCTACTGATATTTCTCCCTCTGTAGGGAGAAACCCTCATCTGAACTACTCAATTTTGGGAGCAGGGTGCTTGATTATTTGAACTTAGTGTACAAGCTCATATGTTCCCATCTGGACCTACTTCCTATTTTTTTGCCTAAGCATCTACCTAAATGATTCAGATTTTACAGACAACTCTTTTCAAATTCAGGTTCCCTTTTGCAGGGATGACACCTTGATTTATAGCCTGTGAGATATCCAGTCTAACAAGCTAACAAACAACTAATTCCTTTCACTCACAACACATGGTTGGGAATTCTTTACTTGGGAGTTGTGTAGACCTAATTTTAGTTGAATTTGACAGTAGTAAAGCAGATGCCAACTGTGTTCCACAGAGATCATAAGCCAGGGAAAGAATGGGAAAATTCAATTAAGGAAATTCATATAGTGTCAAAATACAACATCTACCCATCATTGTTTGTTATGTAGTGTGTTCATAAAAGTAAGAAACAGCTATATGTTTGTCCAACTAAGAATTAGCAAGTCATATTCATCTTAAGATAGTCTTTGTTTCCTATTAGCAATGTACCAATGTATGAGAAAGAAAATTAAATATCAAGTGATTACCTACTTAGCACCAGCTTACTGACATTCCATATTAAAAATAATTCATAAACCACTTATTTGAACAGAAGGATAATGCTTGCCATCTTTTCTTTAGAAAAGCCTGGTTTATTTCATTTATTCATGGATAACCAAGGAAATGGTAAAAAGATCTCTATTAAGGCAGCATTTTTCCAGTGTAAGGACATTCATCTCTCTCTGTAGTACAAAGGTGTCACAATAGACATGAATAAAATTTACTTTTCATCTCACAGAGTCATATTTCCTAGAGACAAACAACGTTCAACTTACAAAAATAGTAAAAAAGGAAAAAAAATGCTTTTCTTCTGGTAGCATAAATTAAGCAATGGTGGCCTGTCAAGAGTAATATTTCTCACTTGTAGAATGTAAAGTCAGGTGCATGTTTACTACAGCATAGAGATCTTATTTGGTGCTAACAGTCTGGTAAATATATCCACTGGTAACTGGCATGGAAAAAAAAAAAAAAAACCAAAAAACACAGATAAACTAGATAATAGATGCTAGATTTTATATCAGCTCTTCTCAAAAGTAAGAGTGCTTAAAGAAAATCATTAAAAAAATGTAGATTTATTTTACTCCTGGGAGGAGATGACAATCCAGCAAAATCCTTTTGAATATCCCTTGGTATTTGCAGAGCTGTATTAAGCCCTACTCACCCGTTTTTTGGCTGAGCTGATAGAGGAAACACTTGCGCAGATCAGCGTTGTCCCTGAAGGTCAGTTGCAAAAGTGACCCTGACTTTTTCAATTTCTGCATGAGCCAAAGACCTGGAATGAAAATCAGTCCATATTTTTATCCTGTTTGATAATTATCCACCAAGGGGATTAAAGATGTGCCTACAGTAAGGGTAGCATGGTAATCTTATTTAAGTCTGGTTTCCTCTCATATTTCTAATCAAAAGGGGGAAAAGTCTAAGGGCCTTGCTGAATACAAGCAATGGTTTTAAACTAAAAGAAGGTCGATTTAAACTAGATGCAAGGAAGAAATTTCTTTCTATAAAGGTGGTGAAACACTGGAACAGGTTGCCCAGACAGGTGGTAGATGTTTTTCCTGGTTTCAGCTGGGATGGAGTTAATTTTCTTCCTAGCAGCTGATGCAGTGCTGTATTTTGGCTTTAGCCTGAGAACAGTGCTGATAACACAACACCCTGCTTACCCCGTTCAAGGACTTTTTCAGTCTCATGCTCTGCCAGTGAAGGGGGCATGGGAAGCCAGGAGAAAGCAGGGACTGGACACCTGATCCAAACTAGCCAAACAGGTATTCCATATTCCAGCATATCATATTCAGTATAGAAACTGGGGGGAGTTTGCTTGAAGCCACTGACTGCTGCTTAGGAGCTGGCTGGGCATCAGGTCAGCAGGTGGTGAGCAACTGTATTGTGCGTCACTTGTGTTTCTTCAGTTTTATTTCTCTCTCTCTTTTTTATTATTATTGTTGTTATTATTTTTTTTTATTATTGTAATTATATTTTAATTTTATTAGCAAACTAGTAAACTGTTCTTATCTATCTCAGCCTGTTGGTTTTACCTTTTTCCAGTTCTCCTCCTCATCTCATGTTGGGGGAGAGTGTGCCAACAGCTGCATGGTATTTCAGCTGCTGGCTGGGGTTAAACCATGACAATGCCCCATCTTCTAGTTGAAGATGTCCCTGTTGATTGCAGATTGGACTACATGACTTTTTTAGGTACCTTCCACCCCAAACTATCCTATGATTCTGTGAT
>JASSUY010008691.1:0-12791 GCA_032466535.1 Forpus xanthops
GGCCGCGGGACAGGGCCGCTGCCGGGCCGGGCCCGGGAATGGGGGGCGGGCGCCCTGTTTGTCGCTGTGGCGGCTGGAGGCGGGCGGGGGATGGGCGCTCGCCTAACGCCCGCCGCGGACCGTGCCCCCCCTCCCCCCTTCTCCTTTATCAGTGCTGTGGGGTGCGGGGGAGCGCCCCGGGGCTCGGTTTTGGGGTGTATGTTAGGGTTTTTTAAGCAAACGGCACCCCCTCTTCCCCTCCCCCTCTCCGCGCCGCTGGCCTCCCTTCCCCCATCCCGCTTCATTTTTGTTGCAGGATTTAATGGGGGACACACACCGGCCTGGGCAGCGAATGGCACACGGGAGCCACGGCGATAGGCCTATTTTTAGCCAGATTTGTGTGGAAATGCACCTTCCCCTCCCCCTCCCCGCATATTTACTTATGGGGGGGGAGGGGAAGGGGAGGAAAAGCAGGGTGGGGGCCCTGCTGTTCTTGTGTGTGTGGGGGGGGTGACGGAAAGAGGCGACACTAGGCCGTGCCCAGTGTGTGTGTGTGTCCCAAGTGTGAAGCACCCAAATTATTGATCAGTTTCACTTGGGAAGTTCAGGGCCGGAACGTGAGATACTCCGTGGTGGTGGCAGGGAGTAGGCCCGGGTTGGGCACAGAAGTCAGCTTCTTGGCGCTTCACATAAGCTTGAGCTACTTGGGCTTATCCCTGACCGAAACCCTGTGCAAATCGTGCATTGCATCTTCTAGGTAGGTTTGCTCAGTTGGGGCAATGTATACATTTTCTTGGTAGAGGATAAGTCCTTTAGTATGTGGCTTGTTGTTATTGTTGTACCCCTGAAAGGGTTAAACACAGTGTTGTTCCAGGTGAATTTAATCTTTCATCACCGAATTTCCTTTTAAGGCAGCCTGATAGAATAAAAGTCTCCCCTTGCTGGTCTTTTACTTTATCTTCGAAAAGCAAACTTTGTATGTGCTATATGGCAGAGGCTGGTTGCTGCAGATGACACGTGAGTCTGGAGGAAAGTTTGGTTTGTAGGTCACTGTGTAGGAAAGTGAAGTTCTCTGGTGAAGTTTTTACTACTCTCCAGCATGCTCAACTTCCTTGCTTTCCTGTCTGTGTAAATCAAATTGCAAACTGATTTATGGGGGGACAGGGGATCACAAAGCGTATTCCTTCTTTATTGTTAAAGCATGAGAAGCGTGATCAGGAAAATCAAGTCTTTGTTGTGTAAAAAAAAAACTCCACCAATCATTCTGGTCTCTCTTTGCTATCCTGGTACTAAAATAAATGTCTGAGCACATTGAGCATGCTAATAATGTCCTTTGGTACTGGCAGTCTCTAGCCTTTGGGTGTTCACTGGGGCAGCGGTTTGTGCCCCTTTGAGGGTGAGGTCACCATTTGCAAAGTTGAGGTTTGGATTTTGAGTTGGATGTCAGCTTTTGGTAGCACAGGGCGCTTGTGAGGCCTCACCTTACTCCAGGCAACCTGAAGGCTGGTTTACGTGAGGCTTGCACTGTGTTTGAGGCCTTCCTTTGGATATCTGTGTGTTAACTGGCTTTTCAGAATGTATTTCAACTGAGAACTGATCCTACAAATTTTTGTGTGCCCTTGGGTTTCAGCAAGTGGATATGTATTAGTGGATGAGCTGTGGAAGGGTTTTTTTCCTCTTAGTCATAGGAATGGAAGGCTGTACTGTTTTGGTGATGGTGCTTAGTGTGCAGGTGGTGCCCTGTAAATGATCACAGCAGACTGTTTTTTTTATAGTGATTTTTTTCCCCCTTTGCTTTTGGTTAAGATCTAGTGAAACAGCTATGCGGTGTATAAATACCTAAGGTCACCTGAGCCTGTGCACTGTTGGTCTGAAGTTTTTTAGGGGAAGGTGGATTTGTCTCCATGAGATCAGGGTTCATGTGGTACTGTGTCTTGAGAACTTGATGGCATGCCTCCCAAACTGTTGTTGAGAACACCTGGAAAACACTTACTTTTCACTGCAGGAGGAAAGGGGAAGGAAATGTAATTTGAATGTGTGAAAGGAGTTGGGGGTTGGATTTTGGGCTTTTAAGTTATATTTTTGTAAGACTGGGCAAGAGCTTATGGTTTTTGTTCATTTATACTTCCACAGTCGTAATGCATGTGCGTAGTGTGAGCAATGCAATAATTACAGGAGATTCTGTTGCTTAAACTCTTTTCCTCTTCAAACAGGTAGTTACAACTTCTGTTTTCTCTGTGAGGGTTTTTTTTTTTTTGTTTGTTTGTTTTTTTTTTTAATACGAGTGCTTCTTTCAGTTTTATTCTATATATGGTAATTATTGATGTTTGTGTAATGCTTTGAAGTTGTCAGGCATGGTACAAGCGCTAAGCACCGAACAGCAATACGTCATAGTCATCTTCCCATCATGAAAGAGTGTGATGCTAAAAAGTGCTACAGCCCTAAGCATACAAGAAGCTCTGGATGGATTAGCTGAAAGGATCAGAATTGCTGAGAATATTGTTTTCAGGTAATATTTTTTTAGTTAGGAAGAACAGATCTGAATGATGTAAAGCAAACTGAGTTATTTTACCTTGCTCAATTTTGGTGCTGGAATTTAATTTAACATGAACTCCACATTTGAGTCAGAATGTGTTTGCTGTTACAAATTTTGTAGTGGCAGTAAAAGACCCACATCCTACAAGGATGTAGTTGTGCAGAAGTCAGGAAGTTCTGTGAAGAAATACACACAACTTCATGAACTTCAGCAGTCTAGTTCAGTTGAATAAGCTCTGCAGATGTCTGAAGTTGCTTCCAGAAGTGTGTTTTGTATTAGTGATGGGCAATAGGGTGTGATGCTTTCATGACACTGATACTTTTTTCTTTTATCACAGCACTGTTTAGTGTTTTGGAGAAAGCTGGGGCAGTGGCAGGCATGGCATCTTTTGGGATACCTTTCCCTCACTAATCCTGTTCCCTCTTCTTGTCTGGAGTCCTAAGGAGATAACCACCATCCCCTCTGTTTTTGCTTGCTTTGTCTGTCGATTCCATTCCCCCCATAACTGCGCAGGATGGCCATGCCCGTGTGAATTCTGACACCTTGCTGGAGAGGACATTAGGGGCAAGCAGAGGAGCTACCAGCTCTTCCCCTTCTGAACTGGGATAGGGAAGTCGTAAAGTGGTCCAGTCTGCTTTGAAGAGGAGGGTGAGAATAAGGTGTACTGCAGGAGGGTGTTTTGTCAGTACTGTAATACTGTGATACTGAATTGTATCATACTGAAATACAACTAATTTTTAATCTAGTTCCTGTTATTTATATTGAGAATTGTGATACTGTTATGTGTACTGACCATCCTTGGGGTCTGTATGTGTGTTTGTGCATGCATACACATGCAAAGTATAGGGTGTAACAATGACTATATTTAAAGCCCTAAACATCAGCTCATGCAAGTAGATGCAGGTTGGGAGAGAAGTGAAAGTGTGTGCACGCACTCTATAATTATACATGTTTGGTTCCTGCAAAAAGTGACTGTTGTGAGAATGTACTCATTTCATGCTCATTTTTAACTATAAAGTGTTTGTGCTGGGGAAGAAGTATCATAAGTTTTTCATTAGGAACTACTGTTGATATATCTTTTCAGTGTTTTTTGAGTCGCACGGTAGCATTGATGTAATTCCTTCAAATTAACAGCTGATTGAAGGAACTGTTCCTATTTTCCTGCTACTGATTAAACTACCCTGTCCCAAATACATTCAGCTTTCTAAGCACTGCAGTGTGAACTTAGGTGGTCTTAATTTCTGTTGAGTAGCTTAACTGAAAGGGTAACTTTACTGGAAAAAGGTTCATCCAGTGATCTCAAGCAGAGTAGATGGAGACTGCTTTATTCGTCTCATAATTGGTTTCCTCTGAGATAAAGTATGACAATGAAATGAGGACTAAGAAATATCTTTTGATATGAGATTGAATTAGCTAACTTGAGGTAAGAAATAGCGAAGATGAGGCGGCACAGCTGTCACTTCATGAGAGTTGATAGGTTGAGTGAAAAAGTACCGAAGTCTGGTCTAGAAATCACTCTGCCAGTTTGTGTAAAAACTGTGAACTACTCCTCATTAGGGTTCTATCTTGTGGTATCTAATCCAAGATGAGAAGGCCTCTTTCTTCCTTCTTATAATGAAAACAAGGCTGAATTTGTTTATACAAATTCTTTGTGGCCGTGTCTGAGCTCAAGGTGAGTTTTCCTTTGGTTAGTTTTAAAGGATCTACAGAACTATACATAGCTCTAAAATGCTGATTTTTAATACTTTACGACACAGTTTTTTTGTGACATCCGTTTGATTCTCCTCTTTTTATATTGATACAGAGAATTAAAAAAAAAAAAAATCCTCCCGGGTCAGAAATAAGTGTTCACTGAGCTGGAGGATGTGTAACTGCAGGGGAAAATGCAGGCACCAGTTTGATGGGTAGGATCTAGCTGGCTTGGCTAGCCAAGGAGTGAAATTGATGGTGTTGGAGCTTACCCTGCTCACTTGCTTTCTTGGATGGACTGATTGCTAGGAAGACTTTTGAGAATGTTTTCTCACCTGTAGAAACAATAAGAAAAATTCTTGGTGAATTGGTGTAGCTGTCCGAAAAACCTGCTGAAAGAGCCCCTGAAGTGATGATGAGGAGTTATACAGAATTGTTTTGGCCATGTACATAGCATCTTTCAATGAGACCCCTCTTTGTCTTTGAATGTAAGTATATATAGTGTGCTTCAGTGCTATGTAGAGATACTAAGGTCCTTCTAATCAGTTTAGCTTTTTTCAGGATGAGTAACACAGGCAGACTGGATATCAACTTGCTCTCGCTGGAGCTGTTTTGTGATGAGCCATGTTGTAAGTGCATGTGGCCCATTGTGCTGTGATGTGATCCCACACCACTCCAAGAGAGCGGGGTGGCATGGTGTGGTGGGAGTGGGTAGCAGGCCCCTGGACTTGTTCTGTAGTTCTGCTTGGTGCAAACATAACTCTTCTGAAAAGTATAAATGGGCACCTACATCTGTATTAATATCTGTAAAGCAAGGTATTAATAGTCAGATTTTCAAAGATGCCGGGCCCCCACAGTTGCATGTGAAATTGGCAGTCTGTGTGTGCTTAGCATTTCTAAAAATCAGGGCTTGTGTGTGGCTTGCTGCTGTTGCAAACTCCTTTGAGGGTGTAGTATTAGTACAAGGCTATGTTGTGTACTCTGCCTTGTGTTTATTGTTGTAAGTCTCCGTGTTGCAAAGGAGCAATCTTGTTTATTAGTAATGTCTAGCAGTAAAAATTCAGAATCATGCAGGGAAAAAACAGTTGCTTTTTTTTTTTAATTTATTTTATGTCGCTTATTTTTTTTTCTCTCACTGGAGGTGCATTACTAGAAATTTTAGCTGGTATGGTGTGAGTAGAAGACCTTCCCTTCCCCCTCAGCAGGGCAGTAGTTTTGCCAACCTGGCAAGGCAGGCAAGCAGCTGTCTCTGCTAATGCTAGTGCTCCTTTAAACCCGTTGGTGGTTTGGGGAATGATTCATTCACTTCCCCAGCTGCATGCAGACCTCCCACTGAACCCCACCGACAGCAGGGTGATGGTAGATTTCTGTGAATTATCACTGTGAAAGTGACTTTGGAAACTTCTGTAGGCAGCTATGTGCCTGCTGGTGGTGACTAGAGAGCATGCGGAAAAGATCTCTGTACAGCCTATTTGTGGAGCATTTTCCCAAGGTTATGAGGTAAGGGTCAAATACTTACTGTTTGTGAAAATGTAGTGCGAAATACTGTGCCCAGTTCCAAAACCACAAATTGTCAAGGTCTAGAGCCTTAAATGTAACTTATCCTGAAAGTTGCATGCATTCGACATTAACAGTGTAAAAAGTTCAAGCTCTTCAGGCAGGCGACCTGTCACAGGCAGAATCTGAGCTGGGAATTCACCTGCTTGTAAGCCTGTGCTAGGTGAATTTCAGTCCCCTGATGGTTCCCTGCAAGTACCAGGCAAAGAAGATACAGTTGAATGTCCTGGAAGAAGTTGTCCAGGCTGGCTGAGAAGAGGAATAACAAGTTTTACAGTTCTTTTTTGTGTTTTGGCCAGGCTGATTTAATGTTTGAGTGTCTGCATGACTTCTGAAAATACATTTTTTGCTTTGTAAAAATAGTAGTAAAAAAAAGGAAGTATCAATGTGTTTCATGTACCACTGATACTGGTCTTAACTTACAGCCCTGTTGGAACAAATGAAAATTTTTGCCATTATTTGCAACATCTGGGGAGAGTATTAAGTGTGGCTGAAAATTTTACCTTAAAATACCAGTTGATCTTAACAGAGATGAGTCTGTCTCTTGACACCCCCCCCCCCCCACATTACTAGGTCTGTTTAGCTCACAGAAATGATGAGAGATTTTCCTCTTTTTATTTTTAAGTCTAAATATCTAAATTTGTGGGGAAATGTAGTTTTGATATTGCATAGACTTGTGGGGGAAATAACAAGAGATCTGGGTCAAAAAAGTGGGACATGTGAGATTTAGAGGCTGTTGAATTGTATTTATTTGTCTTATATTAGGTTAAAGGAAGTACTGGTGCTTTCATTTTGGCAATATGTCCCTCAGTGTGCAGTGTTCTGTAAAGGGAAGACAACTGATAAACAATGAATCACAGCTAATTTTTGTACGGATGTCAACATTCTTTTCTAGTGGAGAAATTTTTGCTTGGATATTAACACAAAAACATGCATTCCTAAATACAGACGGTTAGTGATAAATTTTAATTAGGAAGTGCTTTGTAAAAAATAGGGATTTCTGCCATGATATTTATGAATCTGTAACATTTACTTTGGGATTACGTTTGTTCAGATTTAATACTTTTTTAAAGTACTTTCGAAGCAAAGTTAGCACAAATGTGGATGGGGGAAAATGAAGAACAGTGTTTTCAAACCATCTGTTAGTGTCATCATGCAGTAAATTATGCTGGAAACATACATTGTGTAGCAGTGGATTAACTGGTCCCTACAGTAGATATAGGGTTTAGGGAGGTGGGGTCTGTACTTGTGTAGCATGAATGTTTTGCTGATGCTGATGAGGTGTTTGATTTTTCAGTTTATTTCAAATGCACAACTGAATTTCACTGTATCTGTCAATTTCTGGGACTGTGTAAGATGAAAAAAGTCAGGAGTATGAAACTTCAATATGTTGAATCGCAATAAAACTTAAACCAAAATACAATGAAACAGCCTACTAAGCAGTTTTGGTGAGCTTAATCTGGTGGCAAGAACGGATATCTAAATGTAGCTGATTAATAGAAACCAACTTCTTTTTTTCCCCAACAGCTTTCTTCATTATAGAAAATATTTGTCGCAGCTATTTGAGTTGTAAGATAAATGCTTTGTATTTTTATGACAGTCTTCCAGGGCAGATTCTGAATGGCCTTTGATTACATTAGGAATATCAATGTGTTTATCTATACTGTTGGCAAAGTCCATGTTAGTTGCTTCCTCTACTGTCTACACATGCAAAGTTATTTTGATATGGGTTGTTTATTTCCAGTTCATCAAGACCCTTTGTAAAATTCTTTCTTGCAGAACATAGAGTAAACACTAAATGCATTAGAAAGTAAGTAAGTTCTAAGAGTCTGTTCCATTGAAAACAAACAAGAAGCTTCCTTGGCCATTTGGTTGTCCCATTGAAGTGTCTGGGCACCACAGCCCTCCTTACTTCCTGGTAAAATAGATGGGCATTGCTTGCATCTTAAAAATATCCCTCTGCTTTGTATGTGGTTCTGTGAGCTGGTTGTGGAAGCACCAAGCTGAGTGTTAGTCACTCTCCTCATGGTACTGTGTTAGGGATATACTGATTGCTTGTATGTACTGGGCATGACACTGAACTTTTAAAGATCCCATGTGTATTGACAAAAATGCTAAGAAGAATTAAAAAAAAGAAGTAATAAAGGGATGGAAACTTTCAGAGGTAGCCAGGGAAAACACTTCTGATGTGTTTTGACTCGCTCTTTGACTGTGGATGACTTCATGCAAGAGACTCGGAGAGTATGTGAAATGCAGCATCAGAATCTGGCTAAGAGAGCGTCCATTATGTAGCCTGAGGTTCTCTGGTGTGCCAGCAGCAAGGCTTGTGTACACTGGATATTGCTGAGGAGCTCCAGGAAGCTGCAGCTGATGGTGTTAAAATATATCAAATCTTATTTGCGTGCTTAATATGCCTCCCACTCTCTCAGCTGTGGTTTGTAACTACCCACTTCTGGAACAGAGTTTTTCAAGGTGAAAAGAAAGAAAGCACTGGGTTTTCTTTTTTGTAAAAAAAAAACCTTGGTCAGAGATCAAGTTAGTCAGATTTGCATTAATGTTTTTGTAAATGGTGGAAGTTTGGAACTGTAATACACTGCCATGTGCCTATTGCTGCCAACTTTTATTTGTTAGTCTGGTGCTGTTGGACCTGCTACTGTTCTGTGTGGTTGAAATAACCCCCTAAGCTTCCCTTGTGTAGTTAAAAGACAAGTAGTGTGACTGTACAAATTTTTTTAAATTAACCCCTTCCAATGGTTGGTATGGCTGTACCCTCTCCTCTGCTTGGCTCTGCTCCCTTCTCCATGCCGTAGCACAAATATGGCAAATTAATGTAATATACAGGGGTGTTTTGTCTCACTCCTGACTGTTTGCATCATTTCATTATTGTCCTTTCCTAAGGATTTATTTGATTTTTCTAATCTCCCCCACCCCCTTTTTTTTTTCCTGGGGTTTCTCTCTTCTGACTGTCATTTTGAATTTGCCCTATCTGTTCCTTCTCCAGTTCTTTAAACCAAACTGGTGCCTTTTTGTTCCTGTTCTATGGGTTGTCTCTGCTTTCTTCCCATTTCTCCTAACTTTAGTTAAGTTTATGTACACAAACTGATCCTATGTAGCCCTCCTGAACCAGAGAGGTTAGATGGGTTTGGATGGTGCAGCCCTGGTCTGTGGCAGAACAAAACCTGCCGGACTGCTGAGGAAGTCTCATTTTGCAGGCTGCGCTGCAAGTGGGGCACTGAACAGAGGTGAGCAAGTGGCCTTCCTGCAGGCAGAGGGGTAGCTGGGACAGACATTCAGGGCAGGAAATAGAGGACAAGTTTTGGCAGTGCCTTTATTGGATAAAAATAGTCTTGGCTTTAGGCGTGAAACATTGATCCATCCAACTGATGAAATCAGAGGGAGGCTTTGGGGGGGAGTTGGTGTGTTTGGTACAAATGCAAACAGCTGAGGAAGTCGGAGTGAAAACCTCAGTGCAGTGTGAAGTTAGCTTTGGGCCTTTTAAAAGAAGGGGTTTTAATGAAATACGTTTTTATTGACATTGTGACTTAAAATTAGCAAAACCAAAGTCAGTCATCATGAAATCAGTGGCAGCCTTATCTTATTGTTTTTATTGTGGGTAGTGCTGACAAGTCACATGCCCCATTGTTCTGGGTGAACAAGCACCACTTTGAGACTGCGAGCTGGTACGTGCGCACAGACGCCTTTGTCCTGCACCGCACAGATGAGTGTGCGGAATTATGACTTCAGGATTGAAAGATTGTCTTTAAGGAGTTTGCATCTAGAAACTGCGTAATAAGTGAACTACTCTATTGGTTGATGTTTAAACACTGTTTTTATTTGGTGTTTTGTTATCCAGAAACTAAGTGGAAAAGGTTAATGTATCGTAAACTGTCTTCTACCTTCTTGCCCAGAGAAACCTAGGGGTAGCAGGCTAGTATTCTGGCTTGGGACAGAGAGAATGCAAGATGTGCCTTTGAGAAAGTCAGTAAAAGATTTTTGCTTGAAAGTCTTTTAAATGTAAGTCCTTTACTGCAAAACTGTTGATATTGGAGACGATAATAGTGAACCTTATCTCAACTGGAGTCATGGTTTTGTGAATCGCCTCTAGATTACTCTTGCTGTTTATAAATCCGTGTAATCAGGGTATGTGTAGCGTAACTAGGATGGATGCAGTAGAGACTGGCTGCAGGAGCAAACTTGGCACATGAAGGCTGCGGATGTAGTCATCCAGCTGTGTCTTGTGCAGAGTCCCATTGAAATTACTGTCAGTTTTGCCTAGGGAAGAACAGAAAGATTAGTCTTCCTGGCCTACAGTGATTTTATTATGTTGTTGTTTTTAGCCCATCTTAATAATGCCAATACAGCTCATTGTCTGTTTCAATATTTTAATTTTTGGAATAAGTTTTTCTCTTTTGTCAACTCATCGTCTTGCTTCTTCCTCTTTGGAAACTGGTGCTTGCAGTGTATTTTATACCAATACAAGAGCATTCACCAGAACGGTCTTGCATTTTCGAAGCTCCATAGTGGGTATTACCAGGATGATTTCATATGTAGTGTTGCTGAAGCTGGTAGAAATTTTCAGTCTGGTAGCAATTGTCCTAGTGGTCTTGTCTGCGTGTCTCTAATATCAGCTGTGTGTCTGTCTGCCCTCTGATATTAGAAGACATCTCCAGTTTTGGTGGCTTGGAGGCAATCTGTAAGATACTGCTTTAGTTCCAAGACAGAATGAATGACAAGCTTTTGACATACTATTGTGGGTATTATGCAGTAACACAGTATATCCTGTGGGTTACTGTTCAAGGTTTTCAGACTTCTGTTTTGAGCATGGTTGCAGTTTGTCTACGCAGTCCCTTCACAGGGACTGCTTGGGTAGAGGGAATTATGGAATTACTTTTTTGTTATAAATTCTCACTCTAAATTTTCAGATGCTTGTCTAGGTCTGTAGTGGATTCCCAGAGAGATACCTCTGCTCCCCGCACCCACAGTTTTGCTTTTCTGGGTTCACCTAATGTACCTTTATGTATCAGATAACTGTATTTACTTCATTTTTAGTTTACATCACTGAAGATTTTCTGTCCACATAATGATTAGGACAGAAAGCTGGTGTCAGGATTATCTGCTATTTCTGCCGCTGTATGACCTTAGCAAATGGATTAACAAATTTACCCATGCATCAGTAATTTAATACTTAGCAGGAGTTTTTTCAGACCACTTCATTGCTCTCAGATATTCTGGTGAAAGGCTGTGTAGCGGTGTGAAGTGGCTTTTGTTTTAGTTCTCAGCATGTGCTTGCTTAAGAGCTTTTAGTTCTGGCAAGTGCTAGTTCTATTTTCATAGGTTTGTGCTTCTCTTCTAGCTTTATGTTGGACAAAACGTGATCCTTGACTTTGGAAATATTTTCTGATAGTGCCTGCACATAATGAAGAATGATGTTGAAATTAAGCTACTTTGTTCATAAAGTTAGGCATGTTTGTGTCCTTAGAAATGTTGAAATACAACCTTACACGAAGCTTTAAGATGCCTGTACTTTTTCTGGGTCCTGGCAGCTCTTTGGGGCAGGGAAAGGCTATTTTTTTTTGGTGGAGCCACTTTGGGAATGGATTTCTACAGCTATGCAGGCAGCTGCTTGTCTCAGTGGTGGAGGTGGGAGTTGGTGCGGTGGGACCGCTGAGCTGATCCTGTTATAGAGACACAGCAAAAGCTACAGGTGGAACTCTGAACCTCTATGTCTAGAAATAAAGTTTCTGTCATCTGCCATTGTTTATTGACTCATCTGCCATGCCGATACAGTGATTTATTGGTCCTACAAACATCATATCTGTGAGGATTGTGTTAAAACCCACTGCTGTTTTGTGGGGGGTATTAATATCTTTTGGTTTTGCTGAACTGGTTTACAGCATGACTCCACAAATGCTTGTGTTGTTACCGCAAATGTGGTGGTAAACTACAGCTAATCCATAGGAATGAACCTGTCTGCAGTAGGTAACGGTGGGACATGAGCTTCTTGCATCATCTTTGCTATCAGGCAATATCTTTGCAGTGTATCTTTGAGTGGGCCAGCTAATAGTTAAGCCAGTCTGACACCAGCCTTTCTGTATGTAGCGACCATTACTCATACTGTCTTGACTGCTTGGGTTTGTCTATATGTAAAATAAACATAAGTGGTGACATGGTCATCTTTGTTGTGTGCTTTTTCACATTTGGGCAAGTCTTCCTTAATAATTTCCCAAGTGATTCTTGTTTATAGATTTATAGCTAAGCAAATTTGCAAGCTTGCATGAAGGTGTTGTGGGTTTTTTTGGGTTGTGGTTTTGTTTTTTTTTTTTTTTAATGTCTTTTCTAGGAACCAGTGGTGTTTATCTTGTCATGGCTGTATGCCTCAGGCAGATAGAGCACTGCAGGTGCTGTCAAGAGAAATGCTCATGCAAGATGCACAGTCCTAACTTAGCTTGTGTCTTTCTGACAAGTTTTCCCTGGCAGAGTAGGTGCCTCCTAAAGCACATTGCAGTCCTAACGAAAGCAGTTATGCTTGTGTTCCTGATGAGCACGTGCTTCTTGTTACATTGTCTTATTTTCATATTTGCTTGAATGTTTTTAATCTGCTGGAAAATTAAATTTTAGGTGGTATTTTAACTTTGGGAAATATCTTCAGTTTGGGAATAGTACTTAAAGTCATGTACACCTGGGTTTTGCTATTGTAAGTCATGCTTTTGTATCCTGACTTCAGTTATTTTCACTGCATACTGAGAAATAATCTCTGGTTAATTTAGAAAGAATATCCTGCTAGCACTTTAATAAATCCCTTAAACTTTACAAGAATGTATTTACACTCTCTAGGCAGCATGGCTTGAAGTTAAAGGCGTGAATTTACAGTGCATTTGCAGTTTTTTGGAATGACTCCAGAAAGAAAGTGTCTAATTCCTGTTTAGTGTAATACATATCTATATATCAGCAGATATAGCTGGTAGTGTAGTCAAACCCTAATTGTAAAAAAAAAAAAAAAACACCAAAAAAAAAACCAAAAAAAAAAAAC